>JABSMS010065630.1:0-21257 GCA_018902275.1 Aleiodes sp. PSUC_FEM 10030003
CTATTATTATATTCTTATATTATTCTTATTATATTCTTATAAACGAAAAAATCAATGGAATGATTCTTTCAAATTGACGGAATTGAACAGAGAAGAACAACATAAAACCAAAGAGATGAAAATTAACAAAAATATTCGTTGAAGATCATTCTCAGAAGGCAAACGCTGCAAAAAAAAAACAATAATACAACGTCGTTCTCATCCGTGGGAGTGTGAAATTACATAGTCTCCAACGTTTCTAACGTTGGAAGTAACAAACGTTAGTGCATAAGTTTCGTCGTTATACGTACGTTGTACTCGCTTCATATGTGTCCGTGTGTGTGTGTTTGCGAAAACAATAAGAGCAAAAGCCAAACTGGCGAAAGCAGAGAATTCTCATTGTCTCCCAAGATACCGTGAATTTCACATACACGCAGTGATGCAACTTCCTTTCGCAAGAATTTTAAGTTAATAAAAAATTTGACGTTAAATCATTCAAGCAATGTTCAATATTTTTTTCAGATATTGTTGGACGGTTTTCTTCAAATATTTTTATAGATAACAATTAATATTAGGCGAAGGCAGGGTCATACGTATGTAATTCCAGTCGCCTCGCAATGAACTAAATTACAAAATATTTCAACTGTTAAATGTTTCAATATAACCAAAACTGTCGTGGCGAAAATAATATGCGAAATTTCGTTGGATTGAATTAATAAACACATTATAAATTCATTGAAAAAATCAATCAGTGTTTTGCGTACTTCGTGATCTACAAAATTGACTGTAGGAAATAGTTTTTCTCTTCAAGTTAAGATATTGCATTGATATTCATCGGATGAATAATGTCAACATCTGCATTCACTAGGCCAAACTTATTCTTTAATTTATCTCAACGGAATTATTTTGAATAAAAATGAGTATTATTCACTGCACAGCAAGAATCACCTGCAACCAGACATAACATAATTCGAATTCCGGAATTTGAATGGAAAATTAAATAATTGAAAAATTTTAATTTTCAAACAAACGAAAATTCGTAGCAACAGCCTTTCGAATTTTCATAAATTCTCGCAAATCTCATTCATTCTCAGAATACTCCACATCAGATGTGTATACAAAATAATAACTTGATGAAAATTTTACCAATGACTTAGGATAAAATTTCATTCTTTATTTGATGGTTTTTATGTCAAATAAATTTTGAATCTAATAAATGACAATTTTTCAACCGTGTATTAATAACATATCTTTCCCCAGTTAGAACCATCTCGAAATTCCCACGAAAATATTGTTCAGCAATTTTTTCTTCTATGTTTAGAATTTCATTGTATTTTTGTAACAATTTGTTCCAGTGAATTTTCCATTCAATTGTGAAATGAATAAAACCTTACACAATCCAAAAATTTGACCACTCAATTTCCATATGTGCGCTCAATTATTCAGCAAAACGATGAAAATGGAAATTCTCTCTTTTGAAATACTAGAATAAAATTGCGACTTTATTTGATATTTTTTAATGAAAAACAATGTACAAAATTTTCGAGAAATTCATTGAAACGTGAACGTTTGATCGCTTTTTTGTGAAAAAAAATAATTTTTAATAAAATAAAGATGTGAAAAGAATAAATTAAACAACAATTGAGAGTATAAGTTTCACGTGTGTACGTCGATACATAAAAAAGTATAGAATGGAGGAATAAACTGACCACATCCGGTCTTGTTTACCCTGCGGACACGAAGGTCGTCCTTACGGACTGATGCACTGGCATACAACCACCTTCTTGAATATATTTAACCGTAACCGTCCTCTTCCTCGTACATCCCTCTCCCAGTTTCTGGCCACCGCGTTTTACCGGTACACACTAGCGTCACACCGTGTCCACAATCAGATTACGAAGCCCACGGGTGAAGGTAAAAGGAGAGGAAGTGAAATAACCCAACCTTGGAAGACCGAAAGGACGAAGGCATAATTTCCGTAGTCTCGGTTAATATATTCCCCCCTCCCCCCACACACACCAAAGGAAGAAACGTCTCATCTGATTTTATATGCAAAAGAGAAATAGAGATTTCAGACGGTGAAGTGGTAAAGTAAAGTGATGTGATTTCACTATGATGAGTTTCTGGGGAATATCTAGGAATCTATGGAGGATAAGAGAATTTTTATTATGACTTTTTTGTAGTTTTGTTTCGTCTCTGCAAAAACTGGTTAATGAATTTCAGAGTGAAATGGTTTTTCTCAAATATCTGGGACTCTTATGAGAGTTAAAAGGTTTTCGGGAATGACCTTTTCGTAATTTTTTGTAACAACGCCGAAGGCACGTGCTGATCGATTGACATGACGTCACTCGAGTTATCCTTTTCCTATTATAATAATTCCTTTCCTATTATAATGAACGAGAACGATGGGACGCGTGACACTAGATCACAAATGCGCGCGCAACTGTCACGTTTTTTTTCTCTCGCTTGCTCTCACTATATCTCCAGTTTCTTCCTCCTTACCAGTTTTACTGTTAACTATATCGTCGTCCTAGAGTCAAAAGGGCGTGAGTGCCATTTTTTTTAAATTAAATAAATTTAATCTACATTTTTTTTCATAAGAATACTAATTTACGCCTTTTTATCATTCGGCGAGAAAAAATGGCACTTACGCCAAGGGATCTCTATTTTACCCCACATTCCCCTATAATTTTCAACGATTATATTGCTTTGATTCGCGAAATGATTAATTCTCTCATTAACAAGTATCAAACGCCTTAAAAAAAATTTCCATAAAGAGAAAAAAAAAATAAATACTGAATAATTAATTAACACGAAGAAAAGGATATGAAAAAATTGACACCATCCCATTAAGAATTCACAAAGAAACCAGCTCCGTGCTTGAAACTTTTCCTCTCACTTATCGATGCACTCTAATTTCCCTATTAGAAAAACTCTAAAGGTCTTTTTATAAATTCATAATTCCTTCACAAATATCTTGGAGCTATTGACTTCGGATATTCATCGAAAAAAAGAATCATTATCTCTAGCAATAAAAATTTGCAAAGAACAGTGAACTCAATTTGAACAGAAAAGTTGGGAGCAAATTGCGTTTGGCCTTTTGTATTTTCCGTTCACAGGGAATATTTTATTTCAGTAGCGAAGAGGTAAAACAGGATAAGTCGATTTTTTCTTTCAATGGTTTTCCTGAAATATCTCGGGAACTAATGGAGATACGTCCTTTTTGCTCCAATGCTTTTTTGTAGCTCTTGAAATTCTCTACAAAAAAGCATCAGGGCAAAAAAGGCGTATCTCCATTAGTTTCCGAAATATTTGCAAAAGAATCTCGGCGAAAAAGTCGACTTTTCCTGTTTTACGTCTTCACTACTGATTTGAAGAGAATAAGTTATTAAATATTGAAAGAATAGAATAAAAAAATTTGTCTTCACGAAAAAATAATCTCATCCACTATTCATGGAAAGCGTAAATCCCAAGCATATTAAAATGGTTGAGAAAGGAAATTTATCTATTGCACAACGTGATTGTCGTAATGACAAAATAAAATATTTACGCTATTGTTTACACCGCAAATTTGATAAATTTCACCAGCGAAATTCTATGAAGATGCTGTATAATCCCGTTTGCTTTTCACTTCGAATTGTACTTCACAGAGTCAAAGTAAATTGCCTTTGAATGAAGTAAATTACACCATTGAATTCAATTGAATTAAGAAATTACATCGCAGAATGAACACTTCACTTGGTATTGAAGAGTGAACTCAATCCTCAATAAATATTAAATTGAACAAAATTAGTGATTAAATCAAACAACGAAATATTTTTTTTCATTAACATAAAAATACAGGAAATATCAAATTTTTACACGCGATGAGGGGAGAATATATTATTCGAGACGAACGGAAATGTGAGAATTGAAATGAAACTTTTATTCAGGCTTTTGAAAATACTTCGAAATTCCATTTCAAAGTTTGTCGAAAATGTCAAGAACTTTTTTGTCAAGTAAATAGGATTTATCTGCTTCGTGCATTTATTGCCGAAGAGTTTACGGAGCATTTTCGTAATATCATTTGGAAGAAACAAAACGATAAAGAGAGTTTGCATCAAGACACGTCTGAATTAATTACATTGAGTTAATTTCGTAAATATCTTGGAAACGAGTAAGTTTATTGAAATTCATCAAGAGATCTTTTTTTACGAAAATTTAATTCTCTACAAAAGAAGTCTCTCGATAAATTCTCCTCAATCAAATAGTTCTTAAGATATCTGCAAAACAATCTCAACAAAACTTCAATTCAAAACTCCACCTGTTCAAAATCCCACTAAAATGTCCCTAGTCATCAAAATATCTCCGAAACGAGTAACCCTATTAAAATTTGTCAAAAAACTTTTTTCGTAGAGGATTTTTCAACCGACACATCCTCCAAAAACGAACACTTGTTTCAAAGGCTTCTCACCCCCAATTTCCCTCCACAAAAAATTCTCGCAAGTTTCCACCCTGTCCACATTGTCACCTCACACAGACCCCCCCTCAAGCGAGCAAAGCACCTGTCAAAGAAAAACAGGAGAAGGCAGAGAGAGAGAGATATGTTTACCCAAACGAAAAATTAGGGTAACCTGAAACCAGTGACTCACCTGAAGCACGATGGTAGTAGTTGCATTCACCACATACATTAGCAATGCACAATTGTTCATTACAACTGGCATCATTCTGTTTCTCCTCATCGCAAACGTCCTTGTAACCCTCCGGTGGACTTAGTGTCTCCTGCGGATTCTGTGTATTATTCAATTTTTTATTTTCACCACTGTCTCTCTGCTGGTGTTGCTGTTGTTGTTCATGCTCCTCCGAAGATTCGCCCTCCTCCTCGTACTCATCTACCTCCTCCTCATAATCATCCTCATCATCATCCTCACACTGTGACTCTTCACTACTCACAATACGCGAACGATTATTATCATCTCCACAATCAATTTCACAATTTCTATCAATATTATAACGCGGATCAATTCCACATGCTAAATGTCTCGTTAATTCGGCTCTGCATTCTTTACAATTACCTACTCTAATCATTTCAGTTTCTTGACAACAGCAATCACACTCTTCTTCATAATCAGCGCAGCATTCTTCTTTAATTAATATAATATAATCGGCAGCAAAAAATTCATTCAATTTTTCATTAATAACAACACGATTTTTATGCGTGCGCTGCTTAACCTGGCCGGGTTTCTTCAGTAGGGACTTTAGAGCCCGGGTGCCCGGTGCCTCACTATGCTCTAACTCTTTCATTTTTTTGGTTTTTCTAATTTATTTATTTGAATCGAACACTCGTATCTATTCACGAGATACAAAACACACAAACACAGAAAAGGGCAAATCCCCTTATGTTAATGCAACAACGAAAACTATCGATCGTGAAATATAAATTAATTTCACGATGGCTTCATTATGTCAATTGAATAATCAAACAGCTCATTTCTGGGGCAAACAGCTCCAGCTGCTCCAGCATTATGTCCTACCGCAATTTTTTTTGACGTTACTCACTGTCACTCAGCATGAATGGGAGAAAACAAAAGAAAATCATAAAAAATTGAAGGTACAAAATTGTTGAATGAAAATTCCGAACTTTTCGCGCCGATCTATTTATCCTCTCCAATTTATTGTTCTCGTGGCTCAATTCGAAAAGAATTGTTAAATAATCCACTTGTCACTTGAGTGAAAACATCCAGTGTTATTATGACTTCGATCGTAATAATAAAACACAAGAATACTACGGCCAATACCGTCTGTAGTCAACCCCAGTGGCCGTCCGAGACAAAACTGTTGGTAGTTTACTCTCGCAGCCTATCTCCCCCGTCCTGCCCATACAATTCTGTATGGAAACGTGTGCGAGAGGGGTATACACTCACTTCTTCGATATTTACCACCTCCACTGACCCTCCCACTGCACCACTACACGGTGAACAAGTGAATGCTTGTGTGTAAGAGCATCACTACCGCCATCGTGACGTTTTCCTTTCAACTATTCGGCAGTCTTTTCGTTAAAGCTTCCACTGTATCGTTCCACGAATGCGAAACCATTCTGCCCCTTGAGAATGGCTCAATCCAATGCTTCACTACGTCTCGCAATTCTCTCTCGATCCTCTTAGTTTATTTGAACATATTGAATTTTGCAGGATAATTAAATTTTCGTAATCGTGCGAGGGCTTCTGTCCCCTTTTTTCTTCCTTTAGTCAGTTTTAATTGGGGAAAGAAGGTTAGGAAGGGGCAGTATTTTTGGAGGGTTGAATGTACCTGCGGTTCACGAAAATAGCTGCACCTGCCGCTCGACAGGTTCTCGTGGCGATGGGGAGAGGGAGAAACATATGGTTGCACTGCTACTTGTTGAGACCGACTGAGGATTCATTCAGTTGCTCGCTCGGTGGTTCATGATTGTTTTTGTAGTGGACAGACGGCAGCACCTGCGCGGTTTCGTCGACTTGCGAATTGAGGGTGGTATTCTCTCCACCCACTACTTTGCCGCGTGATACTCGATTGATAAAAAAGCTCGGGATAATGTCGATGTCTCTCGTATCGTCAATTTAAATTCTTTTCTCTTTAATTCTGTTTTCTATTTTGGCCGTAATACAATTCTCTATAATTGGATTTTATTTTTATAATCCGACGTTTGAGAAATCTCAACGATTTTTATCACGAAGGATTTATCCACAATTCGTAAATTAATCTGAGGATAATCTGGAAGCTCTTCTCTAAAACTTTCTTATGGCTTCTGCGGAATTTTCAGTTATCAATTTTCAAATGAAATATTTCACTGGAGATTTTACAGAAAACCATTTTTAATCGACTATTCAATCGTGAATTTTTAATAATTCTTTCTTTTTCTTCTTTGCAGTCCTTTCTGGGATTGTGTCTGCATGAATGATTAATGGCCGTCAAAAATTTATAACCAATATCATTTCCAAAAACGATCAATACAGTCTCAACGTAAATTTATCATAATTGGAGGTGAAATTTTCGTGACGGATTATGACAGGACGTTGGGTTTATAATGAGGTAGATAATAGAAGTGAGTGCAATGGCTCATGGGAATTTAGGGCGCTAGTTCGCGCCTAGTTAGCACCACGTTTCCATCTTACAATTTTCCCTACGAAGAGCCTAATGGTATTGATTGCTTATCAAATGTGAAAAAAAATCGGAGAATAATGAAATTCACCGAGAACGAGTGATCAAGGGTGTACGTGAGGATAAAAATGGCGTGTTTTTTCTGCTCATGACAAACACAACGGGCTGGAGTGCGTGCATTTGCAGGAGGGAAGGAAACTTAACAAGAGGGGAACTTCAGAGGTACAACGGGGGCGTGAAGGGCGGAAAGGGAAGAGAGAGAAGTGAAGTGAGAGGCAGGGGACGACTCAATGCGATGGGGGGAAACAACTCACATACACGTGACACTAATACATTGGGCTTTGGGGCGCACGTTTTATCGATTGCGCAATACTCGCTGTATTCCCCAGCAACCGTGGGCTACAAATGGAGCATACCTGACAGAGAGAACCCGTCCGGTCCAGGGACTCCATTCCTCTTTAGCGTAATCGTAATTTTTTTTCTACTTGACACTTCAAGAGGAAGCCGCGAGAGGAAAAAGAAAAACACATTTAACAATATTGTTTCAACATAATATTCATTTATTTACAATTCACAACGGATGATAAAAAAATAAAATCTCTTCTAAAATAAAATTAATTCAAGTCAAGCAAATAAAAAATATTTCATGGCAATAATATTTAAGATAAATCAATATTTTTACGTAATTGAATTTTTCCCCTAAACGCGAAATTCAATAAAATTTCTTCATTTTTTTTCTCACTGGGGTAGTACTTTGTATGGATTAAGAATACCATTAGGATCCATCATTTGTTTCATCTGGCGCATGAGATCAATTGCAGACTTGTGTTTACTATATTCCAAGTACTTAGTCTTCTTGAATCCAATACCATGCTCAGAGCTAATACTACCCTTTTGCATCGATACATATTCAAATAAAAATGGCTCCAGCTGTGATTCGATTTCTGGATCGTAAACGGGTGTTGCCACAACCACATGAAGATTTCCGTCGCCTGAAAAGCATTTTGGGATATCATGGATATTGTTACGCATCATTTGTTACAGCCTCCCTCAAATTCACTTCGGCAAATTACGATACTTCAACCGACTCGTAAGACGAAGATTAATGGAACGAAAAAAGTGATAATGAAGTGATAAACATACCTAAATGTCCGAATCCACTGATGCGAACTATCCGCGACATGTCTAATCGCTCCGCCAACGCACCAATGAGCTTCCAGAAATGTGGAAGGGGTAGCGAGACATCGTACTTGAAGCAATACCCATCGAGAAGACAACCCTCACCCAAACGCTCCCTAACCGCCCAAATGTGCTATAAAAGAGCCAAAAAAAGAAGCATTATATGGGTCACTGGGTCATCTTCTCTAGGTCAGGAGTATCATCGAACTTACTTGCATTTTTGTTGGATCACCAGTCAACGTACCATCTAATATTAATTCATCGCCCATTGCTTTCTCCACAAAAGCAGTCAGCTTTTCTTCATCGTGTGCCTGATTACTTCCCGATGTCTCGATGAGCATGTAAAATTTGTGTCTGTCAGACAGTGGATTTTTCAGGTGCAGCAGGTCTGCACTGATACCCATCGATTGATCATCCATCATTTCACAGGACGAAAGAATCTCCGCGAGCTCTCTCTTTGCGAGCTGATAGGTCTTCAGCAGTTTCTCGAAACTGTCCAAACCTAAGAACGCAAGGTTGAGAGATTTTGGGCGTGTAGGACAGTGAATAGCAACTTTTGTTACGACTCCTAATGTTCCCTCAGAACCAATGAATAGATTCTTCAAATGATAACCAGTGTTGTCTTTCTTCAGTGTACTTAGGCAGTCAATAATTTTACCATTTGCCGTTACCTAATCGTGCGAGAATTTCGGATTATTGGAATTTGCTCATTTATCGTGTTAATTTGATACATACGGCCTCGAGTCCTAACACAGCACCATGCAAATTTCCATATCTAAGTAGACGCAGACCACCGGCGTTCGTTGAAATATTACCACCAATGAGACAGCTACCCTTAGCACCGAGATCTAATGGCATCATTAGGCCATACTGCTCCAAATGATTGTCCAGCGCTTCCAAAACACAACCAGCCTCGCAGACAAGAGCGCCTTTTTTTTCATTAAAATTTTGGAGGTGATAATAAGAGAATCAAAATTAGAGATTCGGTAATGACTTTGTTTACCTGAGAGCTCGTCAGTTGAGATAATCTGATTCATTAACTTCATGGATATTATGATCTCGTCGAATACCGGTACACTGCCACCTACAAGACCAGTATTTCCACTCTGTGGACATACCGCGAGACGATTCTCATTACAGTAATTGAGAATCATGGAAATTTCTGCAGTTGTTTTCGGCTTCAGGACCAATCTACTGTTACCTGAAATGCTGGATTATTAATTTGGTATTGAAAGGAAAAAACTAGATGCGGATGCCATTTTGGAAGAGCGAGGTAGCACAATTTTCATAGAGATTTTTACATTGAAAATTCTCACAAGAAAAGCACGTATATCTCTTGTATCTCGTAATTCCTCCGAAAAACGCAGCTCAACTCAAAACTGTTTCATCTCTTTGTTCATAAATTCATAACCGATTGCAATGACCTGAAGACATCTTACCTCGCACCATTTTAATCCAATCGATGTTGTAGCCATCGCACTCCTCAGGATCCGTTGTAATTCGATTTTCTCCTAACACATTTTTGAAATAATCCACATGATTACTAGTAACTTCAGCAAATGCTCCACGTTTAATTTTGTACCTCACTGATGTTAAGTCAGGCTTAACACTTGCTGTGGCGAATCTAACACTACATCTAGTGACTCGATCGGCCTGGAGAATTGTGCGAACACTGTTGCACGCTCTTCCAATGTTGAGTCGCATGTTGTCCCTGAAGATACCCAAAAGATAATGAACATTATCTATCTGTAAATCTCCACGGCTTTGGGATTTTTTTTGCTATCCCTCAGTGGTTTAGGGAGAAAAGGAATGGTGAGAGAAGAAAAAAATCTGCTAGGTGATTGGTACAATTATAGAGGTGATGGGGTCTGAGGGCTTCATGAATAAGAGATCAGTTATGGTATCTCTTCGGCATCTCTCCACATTCTCCATGGATTCCTTCGTTCCCCCTCCCACTCGAATTCACATTTTCATCATCCACATTGTCTGGTCACGTGGATTTTATTGGATCAACGCATGATCGTAATATCGCAAAATACATGTAGGGATGGAAGAATCTATCCTCATGTTATTGAAAGCTTCCCGCGCGAGGCGCCACGGATCTATATTCGTGCCCATGCGCGCTCCACCCCTTCCATTCGTACTTCAACATCACATGTTCGTTGCAAAGTAAAAAAAACGATTCTCTCATTACTCTTCTCGCTTTGATTTTCCCCTATTTTTTGCTGCTGCTTTACAGCAGTAATAACGGATTCTGCCGCGTCGTAATTTCTCGAAGGACCTTTTAGTCAAAACCGAAAAAGAAACCTGGGGATATTAACAAAGTCAAGTACCTGAAAAGCTACCCAAAGAACTTCCTATTGTTGTGAATGATATATTTGGTGAAACCTGGGGTTAAAAATGGGGAAAAATCGCATGTGTTTCACAGATTTCTCCACCACTAGCCGGCCCCCCAGTTGCGAAAACAGAGAATAAAAGACATTAACCTTATTTCTGCAATGCAAAATGGGCTGTCTCTCTTCCTTTTCTCTTCTTCCTTTACTTTGAAAAAGAGGTGGGGATAAATTTTACGTAGTCAAATGCCGTTTGTCACGCACACAAGACAAAGAGAAAATCGGTTGCAGATGGCGCAGGCGTCAGGCTAACGAAGAACGAACATTAAAAAGGACGATGCTGCTGTATACTCGGTACGCCCACTGCGTGCAGGCGCATTGGGATATTCTCTATCTTTTTTTTCCTTTTGATCATCGTAAAGTGAGAAAACCGAGTCAACTAGTATCTGTCCTGTGTGTGTGCGTGTGTGTGCGTTTACACGCAGGTTGGAAATGAAGTCTGATGGGAACCCAACAACATAATCTGTGGGTACGAGAGAGAGGGAGGGAAGGATGAGAGAGAAACATATCAAAAGGGATTACGGGATGAAAAGGGACGGATGATACGAAATTGCTACGAGGAACTGTAAAAGAGTAACAAAGAGAGAAACGCTGGATGAAGAGAGACGGGAATGAGGGTTAGACTGGGGAGGGGAACTACTGCCGAACGTAGAGGGGCTAAACAGAGAACGAGGCAAACGATGGCAAGAGAAGGGGAAGAAAGAGGGAGAGGGAGAACAGTGCCTAACGGGAATGCGGTCGGCCGTGTGCTATGTGTGCGAAGGCAAAATACGAGGGACATAACCGATATGGTAGGTGTTGCGTTCTCATCTTGGCCATCGCAGGATGATGGACGGGGAGGGCTGGATCAAATGGAGGTGGGGACGTTTTTTTCACTCTCTCGCTCTCTCTGTTTCTTCTGTCGCCGAAGATTTTTTTCTCTTATTTTATTTGTTACTTCACGTTCTCTCTGGTGTTTGGTTTCTTATTAGGGTCTCCGACCTGTGGTCAAAATTCACAAAATGTTTTTATTACTGAGAGGAAAAAGAAAAATAAGTAAAAAAGATAGACCAAAACAGTATTTTTTGTTTATTTCATAACCCAATATTTGAAGAGATTCATTTGATTTTTTATTCTTCTGAACCACGTGAATTCATTTGGTAGTGGTCAGAATATTTTTATCAGATTGATTGGAGAATCGATGAGAGATAAAAATGGTAGTTTAAATCAAACGATATTTATAGCTAAGGTCACATATGAATAATCATTGAGGCCATTCCTTTTTGGATTGTGGGATGAATTTTACGCTGCAAGCATTGAACTTCCTAAACGAGGTGAGGCTAGGTGAGTTGCAGCAGCATTGCACAGGAAACGGAGTGAACGATGCAAGCGCAACTCCCGGTGGTTACCAACTAAAAACGGCGCGCGCATACCTTCTTATCGTTCATTTCATTCGCCGAGGCTTTTACTTCAACAACGCCTATTCATTCTATAACGTTACAAATAAGTCCATCGGTATTGTCTTATTGTAAAATAATTACGGATTATTCACCAATAAATTGAAAAAAAGCGTATCAAGAACAGAGCCATGACTCACACAGAAAATATTGCACCTCTATCACGAAAACAAAACAGACTACGTTTACTGATAAAAGAGAGAAAATAAAGGAGAAAAATAATGATAAATATCATGATTATTTATCGTATTTCTTGTCTGAAGACTGTTAATCTTTTTTACAGCTGATTAGATAGCTGATGAAAATTTCAGCTGTTTCGAATTATTTACACAATAAAGAGAGGTGAATTTTCTCGCACAGAAAATCACTCGCATGGCTGTAATGCTTATGATTAAAAAAAATTTCAAACGATTATTCAACAATAACAACAACAAAGCGATTATTCACAACAGCATGTTTTTATTATTTTCCGTTTTCACGCAGACTAAGTCTCCGAAATTCGTAGTACCTGATTATTCTTCATAGCGGTCGATAAAAGATACTAGGAAATACGTTAAATAATTATGTCAAGGTCATTAACAGTTGGTTAATTGAAATGCACGTGGCAGCCCAGGAACCATGACACCTTGGAGCGACAAAATGTCTGATACAGACTGTGGGCGTCGTTACGTAATTCACGATGACGTAAACACAATCCTCAATAATATTTTTCATTCGGAATTATTACAGGTAAATTATTAAATGATTGAAAATAAAGAGAAATATTCTTTTGCCCAAGGGATTAACTTACGAAAGAATCACCGAAACTTGACGCCATTCAGTTTCCATCAAACGTCTATTTAGCAGCAAAAATCTCGGCAATTCTTTCTCATTAGCATTAAAAAATAATTAAGAATGTAAACTATCTATGAGTAACTTGGAAAATTCTTACGTGATTACCTGACGTCAACACACAATGACTCAACTGTCGAGATATTAGCCACTACAGGACTCGAAGAGAAGAGACAAAAGGTGGAAAAATCAACAGGAAGATAGTAGAAAAAGAATTCGAAAGAATCACCGAAATTTGCATTGTTTTCCATCTCTATTGCCAGTTGTCTCATTCGTATCTATCCTCCATTTATCAAAAGTGGACAGCGCCAAGGAATGGCTTAATCCCCTCGAGTTTCTTTGACTAATGGCCATCTCAACAATCGCCCCGGGACGCCAACGAAACACCGGCACAATCAAAACCAAAAGAGAAGGAGAAAAAACCATAGAAAATAAAATAAATCACCGACCTTTTCGTTCTCGAATTGCGAGAGAAGGAAAAAATAAATGGATGAATGGACGTTTGTGTATCCGATGAGCATATTTGGCCAATCATTGAATCAGTACGGAACGTGATGAAGAGGAAAAATAAAAGAACCGCCCGACAAGCGAAGGCGGAGGAAGCCAACAGAGACCGGGTACGTATAAAAACAGAGTGAAAAAAATGAAGAATGAAGCGAGAGGGAACTACGTTTTACGATGCCCAAATACACATATATAGATATAGAAAGTATTGCTGAAGAATTTAACGGCGGGGACGAAAAATAAGTTGAATTGGGGTGGGGAAGTGTGTAGAGGGGGGTGGGGAAGAAAACCAATCGTCGACAAGTTGGTGTGTGTTTTTAGGGAGTAGAGAACGAGCTACGGAGTTTACGTGTCCGCGCGCTTCCGTGCATGAACGGTTTTGTATTACAGCAGAAGCTGGGAAAAGTGTTGGTGAAGGATGAAGAGAGAGAGAACCAGATGAATAACGAAGACAGAAGAGAGAACGACTGGCGTCTAATGGATATGCGCGAGTAGTAGCATGCCTTTGACTATTCCCGAGGAAGGGGAACCAACACAGACGCAAATCCAATTCTACGTGCACACTCACACAGAGCAACGTTGACGTTCTATTCTATTAATAACTCGCTCTGTCTCACTTTGTTTGGCCATACCCGGCTGAGACACGCATGCGCAAGCGATGGAATACGACGGAGCCAATTCCTCAGTGGCGGCTCGAATCATTAACCGGTCTCCTTGGCAACCCCGGCGAAACTAAACCATTGGTTGGTTACTTCTACCTCCACTTTCATCATTCCCTCGTCCTCTCCTCAAGCGCTCTCCCCGTGTCACTCAATTGATACCGATGAGGAAACCCATCGGGCCTTGGCGCTGCTTGTAAACGAAGTGTGTGCAAGGGGAAATAACATGATAGAGAAGGTGGCTTTATTGTACAATGGGGGCATTATTTTGAGACTGATGAATGGTGTAAGGTTAATGCTACGATGAAACCACCGGGATCCATTGCTTCAATTCTGCTCGATTTATAGTATTTCGATTCAGACTTTCTCACTTTTTTTTGGCAACGAATTTTTAGTTCTCTCTTTGTGCCCGGAGTTCAAGGAACTGGTGCAATGGGACGTTTTTTTTTAAGGGGAACGATTCTGAGTAAATAAGATTCAGATAGAAAAATTTGGACATGGAGAGAAATTTTCATTTCGAGTTTGTGGACTAGGTCCGCTAACTCTCTTTGGAGATAATAATTGTTTATACTTGCGGGACTGTGCTTATGAAATTCTATCAGGTTCTTTCCTTGAAGAGAAAGAGAGAGAGATTGCTTAGCCTTTTTCGTACGTTTATTTTGTGATACAAAAGTCGGTTCTGTAAAATTGTAGTGTGCCGTCTCGCAACCGGATAGGCGGAAGATTTTTTCGGATGATATTATCCGCCACCCAATTCACGGATAAAGCTGCCACGGATGGCACTCAAGTATGCCTCGTGCTTGTGTGTATGTGAGTGAGAAAGAGAGAGAGCGAGAAACAGAGAAACGGGGAGTGTAAACGTGGCCGCCAGACAGCTGTGCCAGGGCCGTACCACTTTCGTACGCAACAATAATCCGAAACAATTTCAACTCAAAGAAACCTTGTTAATATAGGTTGGAAATTTGAATAAAAACTTTCACGTTTAACGAAACATTCTTTGTTGTTTCTGGAAATAAAATTTTTGGGAAGGTAGAAATATTGAGTTTTATTAATGAAACAAGAAAGAGATGTTAAGGGATTGACTTTTATTGAAGTTATAAATTATTGGGGGTATTCAAATGTTGGTCATAAACCAGTGATTTTTCATAAGCCCAAAAATAATGACTCAGGTAATCTCAGGTAGAAAGTAACCTATGGGATGTATTAAATTCTCCCTGAAATGAGCGCAATTCCGTTACGCGCCTGGTTGTGTTGAGAATTCAGGGATGACGTTACGAATTTCAGTGCCCTTTCATCAATTCACAAAAATTACGAAACACGTGTCATAATTTTCTTTCTACTCCTCTCTTTTCTCAAACTAAAGATTGCCTCTATTCTACCATCAAAATTTGGGTGATTGCGTTCCACAAATTGGCTTAAAAAAGTTCGAAAATTGTGAACAAATTGTAACAATTCATTGGTAAAGTGTTGACGGCCCTGCGCGCGTCGGGTAGAACTATATCAGAGAGTCCGAGAGAGTCAAGGGAAAGAGCCACATAGCGATGAGGATCAGGGGAAGAGAGGGGTGTGGAAAGAGGAAAGAAGAGTGGAAATAAAAGAAGAGGGAGGGGAACACAAGGCGCACCAGGCTGTGGGTCGGTTCGTAACGATTGAATGGCTCCCATTCTCTCCATGTATTAGGGAAAAATACTATAGAGAGTGGACTCGAGCATGCGCTCTGGACGATCCAACAAACGTTTGGCCCCGCCCATCCGAGTGTCGACTTATGCCACTGGGATTTGTCCGCTTTCAACCAATCCGGTGTGTCGATTGTTATGGATAGTTCGGTGGCCAAAGTACAGACGGTGGGGTAAAGCGGGGTGAAACCAACCCGTGTTTAACGATATCACCCAGGGAAAGAGGCACAGTAGTGGGGAGAAATTCAAAGTGCAGAGAAGCAAAAAGTTTGTCGATTGGAGTGACCAGGGGAAGGGGGAAAAGAGGGGCGTCGTTCACTACCCTAAAGTAGGGGATCAGCCAAAGGAGGCAGACGAAAACGAGTACGTCTGCCAATGTTCCACTGTACGGTGTTACCGCGCTACGTTAACTACTAAATATTATTTTCTACATTATTTCATTTAGTTCCGAGTTTTACATTGTTATGTGATAATTTTATTATTCAAAATTATTATGTACGTTAACGAGTAATTTTTTGAATAAACATTTGAGTGATTGTGAAATTAAGTAATACGATATTAAGAAGAAGTAAATACTTCAGAACTTGTGATTAACCAACAGTGTATGTGTCTGTGTCAAGCGATGCCAAGGATGTATTAGTGCATGTGTTGTTTTTTCTCTCTTTCTAACTCAGCGGCGTGATTTAAAACGTGCCTAGGTGTGACTGCGCAGTCGCCATGTGAGTATTTCATATATAACTTACGGTTTTCTACATTTATTTTTTTCAGCTTTGCTTCAAAAAAGAAAAAGAAACCGGGAATAAAGCACGAAGTTGAAAAAAAAAACGAAACATTCGCTTTCTCTCTCTATCTCCCTCTTTTTCTCATGAGAAAGGTGAAAAAAGAGAGGTTGGCAGTGATGTACTGCACAGGTCCGGTGGCCCCCCGGTGGGATTTTTTTTTCGTTCGCTTTTTTGCCCCTCTCTCTGGCGCTCCACTGGGGCAGGACAGAATGAAACAAACTCTGCGCTTCCGTCGGTACCGAACAAACACATACACACACACACAGAAACACTAAATGAAAAATCGTGCTTATTATTATCAAGTTGTTATTATTATTATTCGAGATCCATGTTTTTCAGAACTCCCCTGGCTGGATTTGCCTCCTTTCTCCCCCTCTCTTTTTCTCTTTTTTCATTTCTCCCCTTTTTCTTTTTCTGCTCCTATCTTACTCGTTTGATGCAGTCTATGGTGGAATTGTGTAGCTCTGTCCTTATTGCTCTCCCCATTCCGTTGCAAATTCCCCCTCTAACCAAGTCCCTGTTTGCTGGCTTTCATCCTCCCGCCCTGGCTTGTATCGGGTGCGTTAAAAACGAGAGAAAAAAAACCAAAGGGAGAAACGTCCCCCAAGGGGGAAGAATATCCAGGAGGGGGGACCCTTTTGCACTATTCCAGCAACCCCATGGTTTCATCCTTCCCGATTTAACTGTCCCTTCTTTCACTCTCTATCTGTCTTTCTCTCTCTCACTCTTACTCATTTGCCAGTTACATTCTGCCATTCCCCCTCTCTTCAAGAGCCCTCCGTTACGCTAATTATGGTGGTCTCTTGGCCTGGGGACGACATTTTGTTCCTCGATGCCTCCAAGATGGATATCATGCAGGCACTCTACTAACTCTCTTCTTTCTTCTCCCTATCCCCTCTTCTTAAAGGCCTTGATACCATTGAAATGTCCGTGATCTTTCAGAAAATAATATATATACGCAGATCTCTTCTTTATCCTCGACCTTGGAATTTTCGCCAGAGAATATCTCGAGGTCTCTGCAGTGTTCTCAACTCCAGTCCTTTGTTTACTCGTTTATTTATATTTTTTCCTCCTTTTTTGAAGAAAATCGTTGGCAGGATGAGAATCACTGGTATCCATGAATTTATTGTCTTTTCCCCTTTTTCGACCGCAATCTACGCTACCTATCTACTTTTTCACACTCTTTTATGATTATGCCTCTTCGTAACGAAAGAATCCAAGTACCCTCGGTGCACTTTTTCCTCTCTCTTTCTCTTTCTCCCCCTTTCTAATATTTTCCATAATTTCTCGCCGATGAATTCTCTCTCAAATAACTCTGTCCCTTTTTTTTACCTAACGCGAAACAAGCAGGGAAAAAAAAGAAAAAAGGGAGGAGGCGGAGACGAGAAAACAGGAGAACACACAAGAGCCTGCGGAGTGTATTTGGCCACCCTCGAATCATTCCCAGGGGTTCTCAATCCGACGCTATAATTTTTTGTCAACATTTTAGGTTAAACAATTGAAGGTGAAGAACAGAAAAACAATGAAATTGTTCACAACAATAGACGACAATGCGTCGTAATGCATTCACAACTCTCTCTCTCTGTGTTAATAATTCTTTGCGTTTTAATCTCAGAAATGAGATTGATAACCTCACACTCGCGTTTTTACGATGTTCTTTCATTTTTAATATTTGTTAAAGACAATGATGTTGAAAACATATTCGAAAAAATTAAATACTTGATTGAAACACTGACAAACCTCTCAGTTTTCTCTTTATTCCAGTCACTCCGTGAAATCTATCATTAAAACTTCACAACAGAGATAAAAAAAACTTGGCAGCAACCGCAATCGTTCACTCGTGACGCGTGAATAAATGAAATAATTCAAATGATCTTAGGTTATATAGGGGATTCGAATTTAATCCTTCCTCTTTTTTTAATTTATTGTGCAATTCAAAAGAAAAAAATATGATAAGAATAAAGATACTTTGCGTAATAATCTAGACATAATAAATACAGAGAAACATTTACATTTTCATGATAACAATCCTGTTGTTTTCCTAATTAAGACATTCAATCAAGCGTCCAATGTTTTTTTGTTTGCAGATGAGAATTCTTCTATTTTCTTTCCTAATTCAATTAAAAATGGAGATGAAAAATGATCGGACACTAATGATGAATTCGGGAAAGAAATAATTTTTTTCCCTACGTAACAGTTTTTTAATTAAAAAAAGCTGTTAGAAAAAAAAAGAATTTTCAAATAGTTTTGTTAATCGTGAAATGGCTGTGGCGGCAAAACAAATGGAAATGTCACAGCAACAGCAAAACGTTCAAGAACAGCATGTTCAACAGTCCCAAGAACAGCAACAAGCCCAGAGTCAAGTAGCTCAGAACCAAATGCAACAGCAACAAATGCAAGTGCAGTCCTCCCAAGCATCTCAACAGCAGCAACAGAATCAGAATAATGGACAACACAGTGTCCAGCAGGTTCAGGTACAGCCCCAAGTTGCTACAAGCATGCCACAGCAGGTATATATTACGAAAACCCTGATTGAACATGGGAAATTCAGTGAATACGTGGAAGAACTAAATAAATTTTACTTTTTCGCCGTTTTTATGTATTTTATGAAAAAAATGTAAGAAACGACCTTTTCTGTAGAGGGTGGCGATCTGCAGAAAAGGTTCCTTCAAAAATTGATTACCTTCTTTGGATTCTAGTGACGAAGTATAACTACGCGGAAAAAAATGATTGATATAAATTACCGAGATTCTTGGTAAAGAGAAGTCTCGTAAACAAAAATGGGAATTTTTATCTGATGTAATTGATAGAAACAACGAATAATTTTATGCAGTAAATTCATCTGAATAGATGATTTTACTGTTCTGATTGCTGAAAATCACCGTATTCTCAAAATTACTGAGCATCTCAGTAATATTTTCTGTTTTCCTGTACTTCTCTCCATTCTCTTTCTTCCGCGTAGACAAGTAAATTTTTTTCTTTCCGTTCTTGCTGAATATCTCGTAACTCAAGTGGGAAAAAGGTCCCTCTAAAATTTTCCCAATCTCCCTTATTTCCCGAAATATTTGCAGAAATACTCAATTCCAACTCGTCTTGATTTTATTCAATCTGATATCTTTAGCTACAGGGTGCCGTAGCAGTATCCATGCAACATCAACAACAGCAGCAGGGTGTTGGTAGTGTCTCAATGGCTTTAGCCGGCCAACAGGGTGCAACAACGATAACCACAATGGCAGCACATCCCCAGGCAGTTCAAGTTATTCAGCAACCAATGCAGAGCCAAGCTTATCATTTACAACAGCTCTACAATACCCAGGGGACACCACTACTCATGCCAGGGAATTTGCAACTACATCCAGCTGGTATAAATCCATCGTCAATCCAAGTTATAGCAGCAGGTAAACCCTTTCAGTCAGCTGGTCAATTGACACCTCACATGTTGACAACTGCCTCAAACCCAGGACAGGGTGGTGGACACGGTGGCCCTGGTGGTAAAGTACAGGGTTTTCCAGCTGGTTATTTACCAGTACCAACATCAGCTAATCCTGGTGGTGGACAGACACTTGTTTTTGGACAGCTTGGTGTTCTTGGCTCACCTCAACCACCGCAAGGAATGCAACAGCAGCAACAACAACAGAATAACAACAAATCTGACCAAGTACAAAAAGTAACAGTCTTATAATTGGTGTTTTGTCGTTGAAATTCTTTCGGAATTTTCATTAAAAAATGAAGAAAAACAAAGTATATCATTTACCAATTTTTCATTGTTTAACGGAGGTTTTTCTTGATTAGTATACGACATGTACCGCTGGAACACAATCGGCAGGGCGTGGTGGAGCTATGCAATTTGCTCCATGGCAATTTACACCGCAGGTAGCGTGGACAGCTGGTCTGCAACCACCTGGTACTACACTTCTTGCTGCACCAAATCAAATATTTATCAGGAGTCCTACGCAACCAGACATGTACATCCAGAGTCAACAGCTTCAGGCTCACAATGGTTCGTGAAAAATTTGTTTCATATACTTCTGTAAATATCGTTGGAAGGAGTGGGCTTGATGAAAATTTGCAAGAGGAACTTTTTGTAGAGAATTTTGTGGGCTACAAAAAAGATCTCTTGGTAAATTTTTCCAAACCTCATCGTTTTCGAGATATTTTCGAAATAAAGTACACACGATTTTTGAACTAATTCCTCGACTCATTTCATTTGTAAATTCATTTATAATTTTTTATTTCAGCACTAGCTACTCAGCAACAGCTTCAGGGAGTTCAGCAGATAGCAGCAGCCAACAAGCCAAGAGTTATGGACATTCAGCAACAACAGCAGCAACAGGGTAAACAGGGCGGTACTGGCCAACGTCCATTGAGCATACTTCCATCATCACTACAAGGTGTACAAGGAGCTAATATAAGACCAGCAAGTTCAGTTTCAACGCAAACTGTTCACGGAGTACAGACAACGGTACAGACGCAGGTCATTATTTTCAAAGAAATGGGGAATTATTGATTTTTGTCAATTGGGAATTTTTCTTTATTTATTTTTATATTATTTGGATTAAAAATACTTCTTAATCAATAAGAAAAGAAAGGCAAAAAGAAAAAAAACCACTCGCGACCCACCACGTTAAATTCAGCACAATTTACTTCTTGATTTCATTGATTTTTAACTTCTTTTTTATTCAATTAAAAGAAAAAAAATAGA
>JABSMS010065740.1:2296-21256 GCA_018902275.1 Aleiodes sp. PSUC_FEM 10030003
CTCAGAGAAATATGAGGGGATATTATCTTCGATACAGGATCGAAAAAAAATGAGAGATCAACTGTCGTTAAGGCACTTCGATATTACGTCAAATAAGTTCGCGGGCATTTTGCAATATTCATCTGGAAAAGTCAGAAATTTTTTCTAAGAAAGAGTGAATAATACCTGATTCTTATTCACGTGAGGAAAAGAACATCATGAATTTTGCAGAGGCAATCTGAGAAAAAGTGCTACTCGGCACGGTAATCTTGAAGCATGTTTATAATAAGTAACCAGTTTGTGTAAATCTCACCAACAATTACATTGATATCTAAAATTGTCTTCTGGAATGAAACAAAATTCGACAAGCTCCTAAGAAAAATTGAGGTTAGTACTGCAAAAGTTCGGATCGAGATTACAAAAATGAACATGGAACCGACAAAAGCTATCTTTTCAAAATTGTAGAATCTTCGCACTTCAATTCCGAATGAAATTCATTTCTGAATGACAACTATTGGAATTCATCTGTATTAATAAATCAAGAAAAACAAAATGCTACTCCATCATACTTGGAGCCGTAATTTGTTTTTTTTTCTCTCCTTGCACCAACGTTTCCCCGTTCTCGAAGGAACAACCGAAATTGCCCAACGTAAAATCCCGCCGTTTTTGTCTATTTCAAAGGAATTCTTGGAGTTAGCTAAGGAAGCTATTACATTCATAAAAATGGGTAGGGAAACCTGCGTTTTCTAGACGACCATACTTTCTGTTGCGTCATTTTTATCGGTAATTTTAGCATTTTTGTGATAGAAAAATTTGAAGAAATCTTTCTTTTCAACCTATCCGATAACACAATCAAAATTCAAAAACAAATCCACAAAACCGGCGTAAAACGTCCATATCTGTCACCGCAAATGTCATCTTCTTCCCTTCCAAAATAGAAAATAACCCAAATACATCTAAGAGTCCCCAAATCATCTTGTTCAATTCTCAACGACACCAACCAAATAATCACTGATAGATTTACCTCGCCAATAAAAGATTCGACGCTTGATGTCCCATCAATGGATTAACCGGATCACCAGTGTGTGCAAATGTTGCCGGAGGACTTGTAGCACTAGTAGCCCATGAAATACCACTAGGATTAACAGTAGTCCTGCCAACTGGTGATCTCTGTTCACCAGTAACAATAATTGATGGTGAAATAATACGGCTCTCCGACGGCGATGAACTGTGCGACAAACCAAGTCTCTGTGATGTCGTCGCTGCTGTCGGCGACGCTCTGTCGCCGTCTGATTGTCGTTCAATGGTGACCGCAGCTGTTGCATCAGCACTTGGTGATTCTGGTCTACCAAGTATACTCGATATACTGAAGGACGTATACTGCGGATTACATGCTGGCCTAAGTGCCGCTTTACCGACGTCAAAACTGAACGGATGACTTCCAATACTACTACAATTATTTTTACCATTACTCTTCTCCTGCAGTAACATATCAGCTGGCGTTGAGCTACTCCGTGATTCTTCTAAATCCTCAGTTGATACAACTTCGATATCAGTCTCAGCCGACATGTCCTCTACCTCAGTAACGTCAATCACCACCCGCTCCTCCGTCGGGTGGTGGTCAGTATCCTTATCCTTAACTTCCACGACCCTCCGGGCTCCCGCCGTCGGGAACAACACGCGTCGGACAATTTTCGTTTTTTGATTTTGATTTTTTATGTACCACAAATTTACGGAATTTAAAGAAAACGTAATATTACTAAGGAATAACGTCAACTGAACACCGAAAGTCTAATTAATTACTAAATCACAGTTTAATTGCTAACTACAATTTCACAGTTTAATCGAAACATCGGTCTCTAATTTCACCCAAGTATCTCCAATCTCGATGATTATTCATCGGAACATCAGTTAACAACATTATTGCCAATTTAATCCTTCTTCATCATACTGTTGAACACTCAACACGCTTACTTAATTTCCTCACTTTATTTATTTCTTCAATCAAACGCTCTTATTACAATAAACGATGAAAGAAAACTGACTTTTACTCAGTTTATACCGTGATGATAACAACACGATGGTGAAAAGATGAGAGAGGTGGTTGCCAATTGTAGCGGCCGATCGCTCGATCGCGGTTCATTCGTAAACGATACTCGGAAGAAGAAGATGATAGGAGACAAGACACTTGAGGTGGGCCAACCCCTACACTGGATACACACTCACTATCCCCACCACTTTCATCCCGGGGTGAGTCGTGATCGTATCCCTTCCTCTGCTATGATTCTGGCCCTCTATAACGCGTGCCTCCTACTCCCCTCTCTCTCTCTCTTTTTACCTGTCTCTGTTCGATTCTCGCACACGATCTCACAGTGATAAAAAAAGCCCCGGCAATGATGTGAAGAACGTGTAAACGATCCCCGGTCCTGAGATTTCTCGCACTTTGTACTTATTGGCTATCAATAAAAGATTGCCATTTATTTCTTCCCTCGGCCGTCACATTTTAACATCTATATCACTTGCATCATTGAATGCTTTGGTTTAAATGTTTTTTCCAAATTAATAATTAATAAAAATCCATCGATTAATTAATTTATTGAAAAAACGCTTGTCCACCGATGACTCCAGCTAAATTTACACGCCAAACAAACAGCGATTCACGATAAACCACGATGGCGCTGCACTCGTTCACCACACGAGGGTGTCCAAACTTGCCCTCCTCTCGCACAATTTCCCGGCCAATACTCTTTTCTCTCATTTATAAACCACTAAATTCACTCAAATAAACTGGTAGTATTAAATAAATAAATAAATATTGTACGCGTTTCTAGAAATTTAGTTGACAACGTCGAATTACAGCCGCAACGATTAGTGGATGCTAACTGCAACAGTACTAAGGATAGACAAAACCGATGAAACCGCAGGTCACACAGTTATGGGGCGCTGTATCACACACGCATAGTGATAGGTTGCACATACAAATACACAATGCAAGTAAAATTTTATACTTGCTGGCATCAGTGAATATTTCGCCAGCACCCGACTCACTGGAGAATCCAATTGGTATGATTTTTTTTTATTTGCGGTAAACAAGAGATTCACATACACAAACACAGACATTTGATGTTGCACTCACTGAAGAAACAAATACATCCACAAAACTATGCAAGTTTCCTTCTCCAATTATTATTATTATCATGAAGTGTGATAGGGTACGTCGATGGTATATAACAGTGAGAATCTAAAACGGGGTGGTTTATAACGGTCCGAGTGAGATACGTGACGAAAACTAGAGTGGCGAGAGAATGAGAACGAAATAGGCACGAGGTTTATGTTGCTTTTTTATTCTCTATTATTATGATTATTATTTCTCTTTCCGCTCTTTTTTTCAAACTACACGAGTCTAAACCAGTGTTGTATGCATGAGTGTGTGCCTGGAAGTTACTCTTCGAGTGTATTAAACTTGTGTGTGCGCGAGAGGAAGAAACAAGTAGCGATAGAGATGAGAGAGGGAACTAAAAGTAGGGCGGAGCTTATGGCATTGAAGGGGCAGGCCACCCTCGATTTCTCATAGGGTGGTAGGTGCGATCGATGGCCTGTGCTACGCTTGGTACGCTCACGGATAGCTTACAGAATGGACCAATAGCGTGCCACCAATCCTTAACTCCAAAGATATACACATAAAGCGCTCGACTGAATCGAAAAGAGCGAGAGAGACAGATAGAGAGGGGTGAGAATGTTTGAGGAGCGATGAGGAGAGTTTTAGTGAATAACGGAAGCCGAAAGTGGGGGAAGAAGAATTGGTAAAAGGAGGGGAGAAGGCCGCGGGCCCGTCCCGTGCCACGCCGTGTTACTTATCCATTATAACACTCCAAGATCTTGATTTAAGCCTGCAGCGGCGGTGAGCTTTTAACCAATTAGCCTTTATAGCCCGCCACCCCACTGTTCCTTTCTCCCTCTCTCGCTTTCTCGCTCTTTCGTATTCACTGCTACCCCTCCCTTACCCCTCCTGGCTCTTCAACTCGCCGTGTTTTCTATACTCCCAGTCGTACGATCGTTTCTCCTCTTTCTCTCTTGCTTTCAACACATCGCAACGAGACGAGAGCTCTAGGAATTTCTTTCTCCATCTCTCTTGCTCCTTTCTCCTCCACCTCTTATACGAAAACGCGCGATATAACCCACCTAATCTACCATTTCGTTCTCTCTTCTCCATAGGCCACTATATACTTCAGCTAGAGTATACACGTATTACTCGGCGAACGTCCGGGTACTTACGCTCGACCTGTAGCAACGTATTCATCCCCTTCTATCTACACTCCCTCACCTCTTTATTCCACCACTACACCCCTCTCCTCATTCGCTCGCTTTCATGGCCTCTTTTTACCCTCAGGTATGTTATATCGAGTCACTCGCCGAGAGCGTGTGGGCAGCATTACTGCTCACTTACTCGCATTCTCTTCCATCCACCACCAGAGGGCCTAGCTCCTTTATCCCTCTCGAATTAGCCCATTCTTCTCTATTTCCCGTTTGCACTCTCTTTCGCTATCGTCTCGGTTTTTGGAACTATTAGAGGGGAATAATGGTGGAGCTCTTGCTCTCACCCTAAGTACATACTTACACATGCGGCCTCCTAAATAGCCGCACTGGGAATTTAACAGCGACCGCGCACCGATTTTACTGTGGTTACACGAAACTCCTCCTCTCTATAGATACAGCAGCACTTTTTTTTACTGTTGAAATCACAATTTTTTCCCTCATTATTGTCATTGGATGAAAAATATTGAATCATCGTTTTTTATGTCCGCTTTACGTTCTTCGTAAAGAAGAAAAGAGTTATTTCAATTTGGCACGGTGATTTTGCAATAGATTTCTAGTTTTGGAAAGTGGAAAATGATCCCGAATACAGAGAAAAAGTTTGTTAGTGCACAGAATAAAGAGAAAACATGGAAGGCACTACTGCCGTGGCCATTCGACTTTTTAATCTTCTTTTTTATTATTTTTCAACTAGAGAGTGGCAAATGTACGTACAGTTGTGACAAAAAGGTAAATACTACCGAATACGGATAGAATGTATATGAAACACGAAGAGAGAAAGAGACAGAGAAAGGACAGGGGGGTTATATGAAGGGTGAAAGGTAACGAGAAACTCCCGGACGCCTAGGGGCACGTTCAGGCAACTGCGGAAGCCCCGGTGAACGGTGGAGTATAAAAACCCACTTCGGTAGAGTATAATGAGGTTATTCCGAGAGCCCCAGCGATCTCTGCATGCTTCTTTCTTTCTCCATGAATTGCAGAAGAGGGGATAAAAATGAAATTTGTCAAAAATTCATTCCCTTTTCTTTCTGGCACTGTTACAGGCAAAAGATAGTCCCTGAGATTTCGTGAAATTTTCGTCACCCGCTTAAGAGATTTTCTACTAGTTTGTTTGAGGCGAAATGAATGCTCGATCGGTTTTTACGTTTCTGGAGAGAGAGAAACTGGTCATTTTTGTCCGTAATACTCGACCACTCGTTGGTGGCCCACGGACGAGTGAATATCCAAGAGATTGCTCCTCTACTTTTCCATAATGGAATGTAGTTGGAAAAAAAAAGTGGAAAGAATTGTTAGTAAATAAAAGAGAAACCCGGGCGATTTACTTTGTGCTTGACGCGCGGTGCGTTAAGAGGATTATATGCCTTACTTTTCAAGAGGTAAGTGGTGGGGTATATATGCATCACTTTTCACAGTAACTAAGTATTGTTGCCTATTATCCGATGTGATTAGTCGATGATGCAGGCAAAGCTACCGCAGGGGGTCTCGCCCCATTATGCCGCAACTCTCAAGAAACACGTATACATATTCCTCTTTTTACAATTCTCTTCTTTCTCTCTCTGTTATTCTCAAACGTGTGGCACTAAACATAACAGAAGAGAACAATGGGCGATCTTGCAATTTTCTATTTTTATTTTTTTAAGTTCAAAAAATACCGCCCAGTGGACAACCAACTGGGTATAATCGACGAGAAGAAGAGAAGATGAGAGAAGCGGAGAGAAAAAATAATCTGAAAACGTTTCTATCGCTTTTCTTTATCGTCGATGTAACATGAAGAAAAGCGGCTTTCCTGTATTTCCATGAAAGCGTGAGAGAATGGCTGAGTGCAGGAGAATTAGGAATCGACCGCACCCCAAATCGATCGTTAAAAAAATTGCTACAAGAGAGGAGAGAAATTTATCAAACTTGGAGAAAATACTTTTTCATGGGGAGAACAAGAGATTCGATTTATCGGGAAAGAAAAAAGGAAATTCATCATCTTTATAAATTCTCCACAATATAATAATGAACACGTGTAATTATTGTATAACAACCCAAAGAAGATCATAATAACGAAAATAACCAATGAAAAGGTGACACTAACGATGGATAAACAGGGTGAACAATGAAGCATAGTAAAAGCGAGTGAATATAGTAGGATTGCGTTGGAACGTTTAGACAACAAACGATTAACGACAGTCAGAAAGAGAGAGAGAACTAGCAAGGAGGAATTTCCAAGATACAATGGGCTTTATGGTTGGAAGGTTAGAGTGAAGGAGATGGGAAAGCTGGAGAGAAGGAAAATGTAGTGGAGTGGAAAGGGAGAATAAGAGGGATGATTATGAAGGCAAAAGAGATGCAGTCATCCTGGATCTTTAGAGTATACCTTACATTATAAGCTACATAGTCAGAGAGACTAATTACTCGACGCGCCGTTGAGAGTAAGCGGGAATTAAAAAGAAATTCTGTCTGAGTTTGTCGCGAAATGTTTCTCTCCTCTCCATCTGCCCTTTCTCCTCCAGTAGCCACCGGGTAATAAAGAATATAAAAAGTATATACCACCCGTCCGGATATCTTCATCAGCTTTCTCCTTTCCTCGTTCTCTCTCTTTCATTTTTTCAATTCTTTCTTTATCCTCGTCGACGTTTTTCTCGGCACCTTGGACAGAGATTCCTTTTACGATTTTCCAGTTAGTTTTATTTTTTCTTTGTAATAAAAAAGAATGAAATGTTGAAGGAAAATATTGAATCTCACGAGACCAGTCGTAGAGGTCTCATTTCTCATTAATTAAAATGTAATCCCACCACTTATCTCATGAAACGTCTCAATCTCTGAGCTCTTTAATTTATTTCATCCCATTATTATAATCGTAGCTTGTTCTCATTACGCTTTTCTTTCCTTCCTATTTTTTTGTAAAAAGAGAAGAAGAAGGTGATGTACTCTTTTGTAGTAATTAAGTTTTTTTAATGAATTTTTTCATTCCATTTTTTACATTCTGGTTTTTCGTTTTTTTTTGTTATTCTCCATCATCTCTGAACTTACATTTGGTAGTTTTGTTCTTTGGGCAACTGAGCAAATAACTAGACGTGCGAAGTATCCCTTATGGTTTGTTGGAAAATGGAGTCCACGCCTCGTAGTCATTACTTGGGTAGGTGGCAGAAGAAAAAAAGCCCATATACTGAATAAAAAAGAGGAGATATATATTTCTTTTCTGAAAAGAGAAATGAAAGTGTAGTATCTTGGTGTAAGCGTCAAGCGAAGAGGAAAAGGAGTCATTTTTTTTTGAAGAATAGAGAGAAAAGGAAAGGAACGAGAGATGGAAATGAGAAAGGAGGCATAAGTAGTTCGCTTCCTTTTCTCTTCTCCATAACCCAGAATGAAACCGCACGTGAAAATAGTGAGTAAGGGGAATATTTCAGTGATGCTTGAGCGAGTATGACTTTGGAAGAACTCGAGAGGGCCGTATACTTATACGACACCTTTTCTTATTTGCTCTCGCTCTAAAAATGTGTAACCATGATGTGGCCCCTTTTTCCTTCGTTTCTTTTATGAAATGTCGACATGAAAATTAAGAAAAAGAGTTTGAAGAGTAAAAATGTGGAACTTTCAACTTTTTTAAGCAGAAGAATTACCCATTTACTTTGGAGGAAGTGAAAAAGACATGCTTTTAATTAATTTCTTTTGATAGTTTTCCATCACGAAATGGAAAAAAAAATTCTGTTGAAAGATTATGACGTCGGTGGACTTGCGGAGTTTTTGCAATTGCAGAAAAAAGCTCAGAAAATTTCCGCCCATGAATAGTTGAATATTTTATATCGAATGTGGGAAATAATTCGAATGGGCATTTTCATTTTTCGCATTAAGGTAGTATCCCACAGTACGGTCGATAAAACAGAGAAAGGAGAATTTGTGGATTAGTTTCTGAATGATTGCCGATAATTCGGGAAAACGTGCTTTGATTCACCTGCAAAAGTAATTAGAATTGGACAGGGACAGGGCTGAGCGACACACGCATACAAAAATAAATGGTCAACAGATTAACAACACTCATTTCATCAAGATCTTTGTAATTAACATTTTTTTTCATTAACATGTACATTCAGTAGATTGTGAACTTTTATTCTCATTTATTTACTTGAACTTTCTAAACACAATGGTAACTCAGTTAAAATATTATCAATTTTGAATGTTGTTTCGACAACAACTACAATGACCATAACCTTCCATTGTCACAAATTGACAATTTTTGTATGTTTAAGATTTTAATTTTCCTGCTCAACTATAAAATGAACGATTTCTATTGAATATATTAATTATCAGTATAAACTTTTTTGATTCCTTGTCTTTTTACTGATGAATTAAATAAACTTTATCGTCCTGATGAGGGTTCATGTTCAATGAACCGAAACGTTGACAATAAAAATTCAATTTCAACGAACTGAGTTTCTTTAAAATGACCGCAAGGCCAAGTATCCTCATCATGAGTAATTAGAATTTTCAAAGGTAATAACTTCAACTTGTGAATAGTTTTTTTTTGTTTTCCACATTTGATTATCTTTTAAATTGTTTATCATATGCATGATGTAGAGAAAGGGGCAAATAACTACCACCACACTGCAAAAACTAATTTTTGACAGAATTTTTGATTTAAGATATCAGTTAGCGAGAAATATCTTGAAAATGAAATAATTGAGAATGAATCTTGAAATTAAGTAACTGAAATCGAAGATGTTTAAAATTGAGATACGGTACGTGTTCTAAAAAGTTGTAAAATATTATTTTGTATAATGCAAAATAAAGTTGAACATATTCAGTTTCTGTTTATCTTTGAAGTTAGGACATTCTTCAATTATCCATTGGAGCTTAAAGATATATGAAGAGGCTCAGTTGCTAAATGCTATCCAAGCACACCAGTGTAAAACATCTTCCGTGCTTTAGTGACGTATTGCAATTTTTTACACAAATATAGAAATACTGACGAAGTGAATTAAATAAATGATACAAAGAATGAAGCATTAGTATTTTTTCACTTTTTTCAGCGTCCGAGTTCAGATCTTCATTCAATTCAGTTTCTGTGCTATTGCCCTGAAATAAATGAAGATTTGTGAAATTTAATTCAAAGTTCTCCGCGGTTCTTCCGGTTTACCCTTGGTCAGTTGTCTTTCTACATGTAGATACAAGAAATGTGTTTTTCATTATTTTCATCCCTTTTGTGGTGAGACACGAAAGGTACATATTTATAGGTTATGCCAGTGGAAAATCTACAGTTTCGGATTCAGTCGTTTGTAGATAACTGAATTATCACTACCAAATACCAAATGACTGAAATGTTTTAAAAGTGCTTAATGTCAAATATTAGATTTTGCAGTGTACCTTTTAATACAAATTTCTCAATAATTATATGGAAATTTAACATCTTTCAAATTATTGTTGAACTCTGTAGTTTTTTTTTATCAATTTCGTTATTTCTGCTTGATTTAGAGCATTTCATACCCACCATAATCTTCAGGGACCATGATAATTCATATGTTATAAACTGAACAAACAAAAATTATGAAAAAACTATGAAAAATGTAGAAAATATTATTTTTGAGGCAGCATCGAATGAATAGCGCTAGACTACTTCAACTTGGAAAATATTGGTGTAAAATTGATTGAATTATAGACTAATGAGTATCCTATTGACATTGGCATTTGAAATAAGACTACTTCAATGAAATAATTTTTGAGAAATCGTATGTAAATGATTAATTGTACCTCAGATGAACGTCTCGAATTGAAATCGATGAAAGAATTATTTTACTTTTCAGAAATTGTCCGTGAAAAAGTATTGAAAATAATGACAATACCATTTTTTCAGTCAAAAAACAAATTACTCCAGAGAATTTGAAGGAAGCGGGCAAACCGGCTCCCAGGAATGAGAAACCGCGAGGGCTAATTCGACCAATGATAGATCAACGTGACGCTCGCTCGACACCGCCGCAAATTCTTCTCCTTTTCCAAAGCGAGAATGGATATTTCCATTGGAACGGTGAATCTTTCATTGAAAATTAAATTATCACGATGATTTATTGAAAAGAACTCCGCAATTTCAATAAAACTGAAACAAACTTCAAACAAACTGATGCATAATTGATTACAAAAAGAAAACATAGTAATGGAACTTAAATTTATTCCCAAGCATTCAATAATTCATTCTCTCAAATATTAATTAAATCCTATTGATTACTTTCAATATAAATTTATCATCATAAAATTACGAATCACCAAACTAAAAACTCTTCAAAATTCGAGGATTATTAACACAGAAACATTGATTCTCAGTGAAATAACTCAACGCATGTTCGACCAAACTTTTGAACAAAAACTTTTTCATTAAAATAGAATATAAGATAGAGAGAGAGAAAATAGAAAAATTAGCATAATAAAAATTCGTCAAACTATCTCAACAGTTTTCATTGGCTCCGGCAAACTCAAACCAGGGGCAACTGTTGTTATAATATCATGAAAGACTCGGATAATTCAACCGGGAGGAAATAATTATCCAACAATCCACTGTGCATTAAACCCCATTCAGCATTATAATTCACAATGATGAATAAAAAAAAATCATGCAGAATACCATGTGAAAGGAAGACACAGTGAAAAAAAGAATGGAAGAAAAAATCAAAAGAAGTCTAAAATATTTTCTCATTCAACAAGCGTAACCGAGCGATATCAACTGCGAGAGAGGCTAATAAGCAACCAAGGAACTTGTGACTCGATTCAGGAAGCGCTCACCGAAGTGCATTGTTGAATACACCCAACTGTATACTTCTCCTCGAACTATATATGAGATAACGTTGAATAAGCTTTTTTTCGGTGGCAAGGGGAGTAAACGGGAGTGGCTCTGACAATGCGAGTGGCTTTTTTCTTTTTTTATTTATTTTTTTTCCTTCATACTGCAAGAGCCGTTGGCTGGAATCGGTGACAGAAGCCGATCGATCGTGTCGCCTCGCATCAAAGAAAAAAGGCAAAGCGTTATATACTACCTTTCTCCTCCGCCCCCATCCTTTCACCCTAATTCCAAATAATAAAAAAGAAAGAAAGAATTAAAAGAAAAAAAAGGACTTCGAATTCGTATACTCGCGTAGTGGCAATATGGTTGGTTGTGTACCACGGTGCGACATCGAGCTAATCAGAAAATGTAGGAGCGCTGGTAGACTAATAGAGAGTGAAAAGGCATCAAATAAACAAACAGGGGACGGCAGTGGCGTCGCTGGTGGCTGAGTGAGAAAGGTAACGTGACGAAGAGAGCAGGGAGGGTAGTATGAGGCGGCGCTCAACGCAGAGGTTACACGAAGGGTAGCCAGCGCGAGCGTAAGAGAGAGAGAGAGAAGATATATATATATAAATAAAAGTAGTGGGGAGAGGAAAAACACGGTGGAAACGAGTTTCGGTGTTGCTGAACGCTGGGTAGGAGGGGAGTAGGATTGAGTGAGCAGGGCTTGGGGATTTTTTTTTATTCCTTCGTGAAAAGATAGAGAAAGAGGGAGTGAGAGAAAGGGAGAGCGTTGAATGAGACAGAATGAGGAGGTAAACGAGGAGGCGGAGAGTTCGGGGATGGAGTGAGACAGTGGCGTAATAGGGAGAGAAAGAGAGGGAGAGAGAGAGAGGAGGACGAGAGGAGGGTGAGATAGGGCTATTAGGGCTTGGGGTGTAGGCGCCGCCCAAGCTATTATAGAGGGTTGTTTTCACTTCCCTTACTCTCCACTTCTCTCTTCTGGTGGCGTAGTTCTCTCACCGCTATCAACCACCCCACTACACCACGTATCTCCTCGGTACATATAGTCTGTGTGTGAAACTAACGATGAAGAGGGAATATTCCTCGAGTATATGTGAGTGAGATGAAACGATATAGCCCGTTTTCCATGGCCTCAACACAGTTGTCGTCTATATCTCTATCTATATTTTCGTATGAGAGATTCTACGTGTCTTCATTGCTCTCTCTTGCTCTGGCTATTACACTGGCCGTGTTGTGGCCCTTTCTGAATTGCACACATAGTCACCACGTGTGTGTAACATGTCAGAGGGATGAAAGAGGGAGAGGGGCCTTCGTCTCTTTTCGATGGAGCGAGTGGGAGTGAGAGGATGAAATTTAGCGGCTGGTTACCACGGCAACGGTTGCGCTATATAGCAGTAGAGATGTGCCTTTAATAGGTACTCTCCTCTCTCTTCGGTTAGCTAGATGATGGGCGGCCCTCCCTACGTTTTGCCTTGATGGTGTTGTAGAGCTATTTCCTCTCCCTCCTTCACCGCGCATATGTGAGTAGTTGTCCTTGCTATACTCCACGAGGTTGACGCGATAGGTACACTATGGTTTTTTGTTTTCTGGCTTTCATCTAGAATCACGTTAGTTGGTATTTTTTGAATTTTTATGGATTATTTATTTTTAGTTGTTAGCTAATGAATTCGGTAAAAAATCGTTCAATTTATTGTAATTGAATTTATTGTTTTGGATTTTTCATCCATTTGGCAATTTATTATCGTTTTTTTTAAATTTCGTCATTAGTTTTCTTCTGAATATCGCGGAATCTAATTGAGATAGAATAAATTTGTCATGACCTCGTTCGTAGCTGCATGTCTGCTCAACGAGAAAAACTGTTACCAAAATTCCTCGTCTTTACTGACTTGCATCCTTCTCTTTCATCTTCGATATTCAATTTATAATTAACCTCTTCGCGATTTATTTTTGAGCATAGAATTTTTAATAATGATCTATTGACGCGGTACTTCGCACGTTAATTTTCTTGTTAAAAATTTACTTTTTTTTTCCTCTCCTTTATTATCTACGAAGTATGAGGGAGGTTGGAATAGAAAGTGTTTTCATATTCCTGTTGAGAGGAGACGACAGGCCAAGAGGAGTATATATGGCAGTATAACGCAGTGTCGTTGTTGCCTGGATGGAGATACATTGGTATGCATTTCAGTGACGAAGCTGCGGGGCAAAAAGCGAACTGGCGGATGATGGCATACGAAAGGTAGGGGACACAAATGTAAAAGAGCATGGGAGGGAGAGAGAACAAAAATAGCAGGAAGAATAAGAGGAAAGGTGGGTGAGTTACAGGAGGCATTGGCTGGTGTACAGTGGCGACAGCTCGTCTAAATGCTAATAGCTTTATCGACTGTAACTCAAAGTCTCGGATTTCGATTCTTAGCACTGTGTGGTACGTACAGCCCTCGGGTTTTTGTAGACACGCGCGTATCTCACGTTTCTTTCTTTAATTTTCTTTTCCTTGAGTTTAACTTTTTTCTCTGCTCTATTTTTTACTCCGCAGATTCTTCCCTCTCGTCTCTCGTAACAAAATGTCAGAGTTATGTATGATGTAATGTTTTATGATGAGATTCTATCAAATTATTTTTTTGTTAAAATAAAATCATTGGAAAGAATTCTCAGAAATTCTTTACTTCTATAATATAGGTGAACAATGATTAATTGTCTTTATTGACTTTCCATTAGTCTTCTGATTGGTTAAGAGAATCAGTTTGGAGATCATATGATTATTTTGCAGGTATTTCAGAAAGTATTGTATTTGTAGGGATTCATGACCAGACTGTTGTGACTCACAGAAAACTCTGGAAAAAAAGCTCTCTTGATAATTTCCCAGAAACTCGTGCATTCCAAAAAAAAGGTTTACGGCACACGGACGGTTCGAGATTGGCTGAAAACAGTCTAGTGTTTATATATTCCGGTAGAGGTCAGATAGAAACACGCAAAAAAAGTGTTTCTATGGTGTTGTCTGTCAGAAATACGTAAAAAAAAGACTTTTCTTGTGTATTCTGAAATTATGCTATAAAGACCCATCCATCGTACATGTTTATAACCAAAAAAATTGAAATTTTCATGTAGGTATTTGAAAAAATTGTATTCTACAATACAAGGAAACAAAAGTATGTGACACACGTGACAGAAAGTCATTTCTAATGAATGTGAGAATAACAACTTGAACCGAGGGTTCAGGTTTTAATCATACACTGGGTGGAAAGATGAGAGCTACGTTACTCTTCCGAGTTCGAGACCAAGTGCCATCATATTTTTTCAGAATTTGTGTAATTAATTAACATTTGATTTGAACATATATGAATTTTCATCTTGATTTAAAAATTTTCTAAAAACATTGGGGATAGAGAGGATTACAATATCCAAGAAGTAAAACTTCTCATTATTGGGCCCGGTCGAGATCTCTTACTATTCCTGACTGATGAAGCCATTTACAAAAAGTGATGTCACGAAAATCAATAAAAAAAATCAACACGGTGGATAAAACCAAATTCTACTGATCATATATTCAGAAAAAAAACGTTCTTGTGACAAGAAAATGTTATTGTCAGAATTATTTCCTTTAGGGTCTGTATATCTATAGCTACCGAAATTACGTTTTGCCCCTGATTCCGAAAAAATTTTTAGATATTAGTGAGAGAAAAGAAGTGTTTGTCTCAGGGCGCTGAAAAATACGCTTTAGCATCTAGAGAGCAAAGAGCTAACTTTCTTCCCTCGTTTCGCTCGATCGGAAACGTAGTTCTTCGCTCCCTAGGTTCAAAAAATAGCGTACACACTCCAATCGTTCGGGAGGCAAATTCTTTTCGAGGTTAACTTCTTCCATGCCTACGTGTGTAATATACTATTTTGACCGGGCGAAACAAGCTCCTTAGACAAAAAAAGCAGCGAGGAGAGGATTACCTTTTCTCGACCTAGGTTAATAATGTATTATTCTTTACACACAAGAAGTGAAAACTTGTTTTTTTACTTGTCGCCAAAAATACGATACTGCAGGTCAATGCACACGTTGAATCGTTCATTAAAATCATAATTTATTGTAATCATATCGGCAATTTATTGGAAAAAATTAATCTTTTGAATGACTAGATTTTCTAATTAATTTTATTTGAAAGTAATAATTCCATTAAAACGTGCAGTTATCTCGTATGAATTTCGCATCTATTGTATTTTTAATAGTTTTAAAAATTATAAATGAAATTTTACGTATTTTACTTTCAATGCTGAATACAGTCGCGAATTATTAATAATCGTGAATGAATTGAATAGAACATGAACATAAGCGCTTTCCCATATTGTACAGCGAATTATAATTAATAACTATGTTGCAATCGTTCGAAATTGTATACTAAATTTACTCTAAAATCCAAATATTATTTTCAATCAACTTGATTCAAATTGATATGAAAATTTAAACTCAAAATTAATTAATGATACTGAATTGTTGATCATATTCCATTTAAATTGAATAAATAGTAATGTGAATTTGTACAATAATAATTTTCCATCGATTATATGTTTGCTGAAGTATAATGTGGACACCTGGATGACGCTTGTGGGTCTTCACAAATCAACGAAACCGGAACATCTCAGTTTACGCATAGTCCAAGGCTAAAATTACGTATATGAAGTAGAAAAAAAGTTTCTACGTAATCTTCTGTTGCATAATAAATTTTTTATTTTCTAATACTTTATTCTTGTCAGAATTCTATTTGCGTGAGTGACTGAAGCGATGAATATTTTAGGAAATCCTGTGGTCAACGTAATAATTCAATTTTACGACTATTTTCCAAAAATTGAAAATTCATAGTCAATTAATTCTCCTGTTTCAAATTTCCAAAAAATTACGATCGACTTATATGGAATGTCTCCGAATCGGAGCGAAGTAGCAATTTTTTTTTCATGAACTGCTTTAACCAAAAATGACCAATGCAAACAATGTCCAATCCTATTTCCTAAGGAGAAAAAATTAGGAGGTTTGGAGACGAAATTTCATAGCTCTAGAATGATAATTTTTGATGGTGCTATATTGATTTTCGTGATTCGCATTCCAACTATTGTAATACCAACCTCCCTTTTCTTATGAGCTTGACAAATTTTGTTCCATACTTAACCATTATTCATGATGATATTAATATGATTAATAATCAAGTTTACATAAGTTCGTTTCTTATTATAAACACACTACAGAATTACCATGCTGCATAGTAATTTTTCTCAGAATTCCTCTGTGAAATTCAGAATTTTTTTCTCTCCGAGCATAGAAAATAATTTTAAAGCGAGACATTTATTCCGTTGAACCATATCTTTAATGTTCTTCATTCCACAACTAGTAAACATTACTCATGAATAAAACGATAACAATAAAATCATTAAAAAAAATCCTACATTAAATTCGAATTAACGGCAATTCCCATAAAAAAAAATTTAGATGGAATTTTTCGTATAAATTTATTTCATAAAGCACAAAAAAAAATGTTTGATCTGAAACGATAAGAGTACCATAACATGGAAGGCGCTAGTTTGAGAGCGGTCGCGTGGCCCAAGAGGGTACTTCTAATTACCGATAATAGCTCGAGAAAGAGAGAAGGTAGTGGCCGGTATTAAAACGAGCCACGGGGCAGTGATGCTCTATACAGCCCGTAGCCCAAAGAGAGAAAGCTCACGAGAATGAAATAACGAAAGAGAGAGAGAGAGAGGGAACACGGGGTGGCTCTCTCGATGAGTCCTTCGGTTCATTCTAAACAACAAAGCCCCGCCGGCACCCCCGGTATCCGCTTCCCACCGACAATCATTTACTCTCGCTGGAGGCCATCGCTCATCACAATGGCCAAGTTATCCATCCACTCCACCGGCTACTTGTCCGTGAAACGACCAACTCACTACAGGCTAAAACTCTCGACGTCTCACCTCTCAATTCCCAAGAGTTTACTTTTCTCTTTTATTTTTATTCTCTCTTGCTGGCTCTTATCGTAACTCTTGTTATTTGTATATCCTTGAATACAACACACGTAATGAAAAGATGCCTCTCAGCGTGGACTTGTTCATTTTTACGTCCATATACTTTTTATTCGGGTAACTTTGTCTATTGTAGTCCTGAGAGTGTTCAAACTTTTTAATTGAAACATCAAAGTAATTATAAATTTCATGGGAATTATTGCGTCGTTTTACCCGCAATGATCCTCAAGTAAAATATCCATATATGCTCAACATCCATTGATAAATATATGTGAGATATAGAATTATGGCGGTGAAATTAGATCTTCGCCTTAGAATCAATAGAGCCTAAGTTAGTATTCTTATGAAAAAATGAGTGGAAATTCAATTTTTATAGATTTTTAAAAAATGACACCTACGCCCTTTTGACTCTAGGCCGACAATATGAATGGGGAGATATATATTTCATATATATGTTATTACTGAGCGACGAGGTGGCCGAACGGTCTGAACGTAAGATCCGTTCTTCCGCCGGTTTTTGATCATAAAAAAATTAAATAATAAATTGAACTCAATACAGAGACAAGTCAAAACACCTCCAATAATTATCTCTAATTTAAGTACAAAAGCCAAAAATAATCTACTACGCAGCTCAATAAGTATGTATATGCCTTAATTAACAAATGCTGTTAAAGTAAGATAATTAAAAGGGCTCAGAACTTGGTGTGCTGTTATGATTCAGTCATTACCCAATATATGAACGAAGATAGGCAAGATAGTTTTACGGTTAAATGTGCAGTTCGAACTTTAGACTTGTGCTATAGCAGTGGACGTGATTGCTAAAAAAATTGATGAAGAAAAGGAATTGAATGTCGAGAAACAGTTATTGAAACGAAAATTTTGGAGGAACTTCCACAGCATCACCAGCAGAATCATTTCCATTATTGTGAACAGCAATTTTGAGAGAATTCTTCACGAGAATTCCCAGCAGGATTCTCGCTAGTACTATCAGAAGGATCCTAGGCAGTATTTCCACAAGTAGCCTAAACCGGATTTATTGTTTTTCGAAACCTCCGTTAGTATTATTCGTCAATTTATTTGTATTTTCAATAGAATATGCATGCACAGACAAAATGTCAGACTGATATACACTGAAAAAAAACTTCTTGTGCTAAGAAAATTTATTGGTAACGAAATTTCCCTTCGCAATGTCTATATGTGTTGAAATTCTCTAGAGTGGAGCAACTTTCCTACATCCAAGGAAATTTTCTTGCAACAACTATTCTTTTTCTCAGTGTACTTGTACTGGCCAACGAGCGGTCTTCGGAAATATTCGGCTCTCATGCTATAACATGTGAATTTCAGGTTCGGGTTGACTTCGGGAGACCACTCTTCGGCCAGTTCGACAATACATGCATTTAACCCCGAAACTATCGTACCCAACTTCACTCATGTACCAGATGACGAAAAAATTGTGAGAGCACCAAGTTCCGGGCCGATAACTATTGTTTTTCATGTTATCAGCAACAAATTCATAAACCAATGATATTATTCCCAATGTACGAAAAAGAAACGGTTTAAGCGTCGCAAGTAGTAACCCGAAGATCCCGGGTTTGATCCCAGATGCGGGGAAAAAATTTGCGGCCTTGGACTGGTCACATTGAGCAAGAGTCTCTCGAAAGGAAAAAGGAGGGAAAGACGCCTGGACCGTGTGAGTTTTTCCTCATAGAGGTTTTTCCAAAGCCTTAGTGCGAGTGTGGTGCAGTACTGGAAAGAAGTATTCTGGAATTTAACTTGGAAAGATGAGTGTGGGATCCGCCGCAAAGCCAACAAGGCACGCGAATAACATACTTATTATTACCATTTGTGATTCCATCTGTTATAAATAGTATATTTGATACCTAGGCTAGGAATGCTTGTCTACTTTTGTGGCCGAG
>JABSMS010065850.1:0-21251 GCA_018902275.1 Aleiodes sp. PSUC_FEM 10030003
TTACCAAACGAGATTAATGTGATTTAATTGATCCACAATTCAACCAGGATCGTCAACCAAAATGTTTACAATTTTTTTTCCAATAATAATTCGGCGAGAAACACGTGAATTAATTAATTAAATTTTTTAAATTTGTCCCAAGTATATGTCCCGGACCGATACGAAGCGCGGCGTCGTCAGAACGAAAAATGGGGTATCGAGACGTCAAAACGCCGGCCGGTAACGTACTTCCGGGAAGACGATCGATGATTAGTCGATTCTCCGGAATATGTGAGTCAATGATTCTTCTGTTGACTCTGGTGGTTTCAGTTCAAGTTTGACCATCTCCCACGATGACAATAACATGAAGCTCCCCATGCGAGAAAAAAAAGGATTATCATTCGATAAAGTCACGAATGATAATCAGCAGGTAAATCCAAATTATTATCGGCTCCGTACATTCCATATCCAGTTGGTCTCTCCATCTGATGGCCCAATTGAATATCTCCAAAGAAAATCTTCCCTCAATATTTTGAATGTGGCTCTTTCTCATAGCCATACAATTGATCCAGAAAGATGGCTCTCTCTCGTAGCCATAAGATCACTCATAGAATCTCGCTCGATAACGAAAAATCAAATTTAAAACAAAAAAAAAAGTGAAAATACAAAGGAATAAATCATCTTTCGTTGACAAAAAGGTTTGATACCCATTTTGTGGTGTCACGTGATTAATTAAAAGAATTATCGTGAATCGGATGACAAAAATGTAACGCAATCCAAATATTATGTTACAATATAGATTACGAGGTGGCAGAACACTACATTTAATTATACTCTCCACAGCGTCTAAACTGTTGTTCTCCACCGTTAATTCTGTACACTCGTTACCGACATACACTTTGGGGTGTCCTATAGGGTATTGACCTATCTTGTTGACGAAGGGGTAGAGTGATGTAACGTCTAGGTATTTGATTTTTTCAGAATCTTTAGCGTCATACAGAGTAACATAGTTATTTGTACGGCCTCCAAAAAATGCATCGCGAGGGTTAAGGGGTACGTTATGGATAACATGGTGGTTTTCCAAGAAATTTTGATCGGCAGGCAGTATTGCCCAATTGTTCATCGTATGCACACTCCCATATTTCTATCAACTCATACCCTAATCTGCGTATTTTCGCTGCACACAAAAAGGTAAATTCATACCACGTATCAATCGAATCTCCGTGTCGTAGTTTGGAATACCTATTGATCTTGAAGCATGTAGTGCAGTCATGCCAGAAACACCTGTAAAACTGGTTTACTTTCCCGTCAACCATGTTGCCGCAAGGTAGGCGATACTCTTTCGCATGTCTGGCGTGGGTGATGGGATGACCTGAATGAAATTCTTGTAGCAGCAGCCATGCTATAGCTCTCTTGGATTGTGTACTCGTATGCCTATACCTGCCTCCCTGTGGTAAAATACCTATTGTGTCCGGCTTTATGAACATTGTTCGATAGACTTTGAAACAAACGGATGCTATTGTGCTACATTGCGTGAATGGACAGATGTCAGTTCTTTCAAGGAAAATATTCCTAAAAGCGATACTTGCCCTTCGTAATATAATGACATCGTGCTGGCAGTAGAACTCGAGAGCATTTTTAAAATTGAAAACATAGTCGGCAGTCACCTTTTCACGATGCCACTTCATCAATTTCTGACGTTCTCTCGCGAATTGCGTATTAGGAGAAAAATATTCCAATGGCGGTATTGGCCCTAAGTAGCTGAGATTTTCAGGAGTGTTGTACAAATGGGGGGAATACCCTTTGGATATTTCGTTATCAATAAAGGAATTCAACGAATCTAAAAACTTAATGTTACCGATCGCCATTTCAATAATTTTCGTACCAGAGAGTATGAACTTTGGGAATCTAGTTCGCTTGACATTCACTAGGTATCGCAAAACAAATTGAACATCGAAACTCCGCGCATTGTGTGCTAGACAGATAATTTTTTTACATTTTGGATAATTACCAAATGCTATATCAACGAGACCCGAAACAGCATCAGTTTTTGTTCTGAAGATATATTCTCGAGGACCATAGAATCTACAAGCTGTTTCCAATTTGTTATCATTACAGCATAGAGTGCATACTTTTTGTATTACGCATAAATTTGGAATAGGCATTTTAACATCTCGATCGCCAGGTTGACAAACGTTTTGTTGCGTTTCATAATCATAAAATACAAGAATCGTTAATTTATGTTCAATATGCTCCAAATTTACTCATGAATAGGGCCGAGACGTTGGTGTAGCATTTTGACTAGGCTGAAGTTGCCTAGTCAGAATGCGTACATTGTGGATTATTAACAAAAACTGAAAGTTAATAAACGTCAGAGAAAAAATTTAAATCTGAAATATTATAAATTTTGCAAGATTGGAAATAGTTCGTCCTCAAAAATATTGATTGTAACAATCGTTTAATATGTTTTTAAGATGTAAAAAAAGGTGATGTGAGCATAAGTTATTGCCCGAACTGATAAATGGGCGGAATTAACGCTCATGTGCGTCATATTGCTACTGCGGTCGGTTCAAACGTGTCATTTAAGTGCCTGATTCTCCTAGAATGATGATTTGGAGCGCTCATCGAGAGACAATTAATTTTCGGATTATGACATAGCTTTACTTCTTCTTATTCGGAGCGTCGCTCCCACTATTATCTGACACTTTATACAGAAAAGTAATTTTTCTTGACTGTTATTCCGAAATATGAAATTTGGGGCTAAAGCAGCATACTGTTGCGTCCCCTTGGAGGTTCCTTCAGAGGTAAACAGGTGACCCCTCGCAAATTTTCTCCTGAGATCCCCTTAGCGGTCCCCTCGGTCCCTGCAAGGGTCCCCTGGGAGGTCCCCTCAATGGTCCCCTGAGAAGTTCCCTCAAAATCCTCCTAAGAGTTCCCCTCAGGCGTGTGAAGTCCCCTGAATGGCTAGCTGGAAAGTCCCTTGTGAGGTCCCCTGGCAGCTCCCCTGAGAGGTCTTCTGGCAGCTCCCCTGACAGGTCCCCTGGCAGCTTTCCCTGAGAGGTCCCCTGGCAACTCCTCTGGATGTTCCACTCAATGGTTCCCCGAGAGGTCCCCTAGAAGGTCCTCTGGGAAGTCCTCTTAGTGGTCCCCATGGACGTTTTCTCAGACGTCCCCTCAAAGGTCCCCTCGTACTTAATTTCCAAAACATTGTACAATTGAAACGTAGTCGACTCTTCTCCTATCATGTCCTTTTTTCTATTCTACTATGTCTTAACATAAAACTTGAATTCCTCTAAATTCTTTTTCAATTGTACGACCATGAAAAATTAACAAATTCAGTTCAAAATCTCAGGAATCAGAAGAATTCCATTTGAGCTGAACCGAATCCTATTCATGAGATTTCAGAATTCAGGCTGGGTAGTGAAATTTTGGTAGAGAATTTTTTATTACAGAGAACTGCGAGTTACGTCCAATTGTAATAGTTAGCATACCTGGAGATGAACCCAATTCTATTGAACCTTTCTGTTTAAACTACGTATTTCTAAATATTCGCTGATAAAAATATTCATTGATACTATGGTATATGTGTACTATAGCTACCCCCAAAATATAATAGATCATTTGACCTCGAGATCGGGTGCTCCGCTAGTGTGAGTGAGTGTGCAGTGGGTTAGCTTTGGTGGTGAGAATTCCCTAACACTTCGAAAAACAGTGAGTATCCCCACCACACATTGTTATCTATAAATAGCACACAATGTTAAGGTGGTCTCTACCGTAAATCTGTGAGTTGTTCAGTTTTAAACACTCAGTGAGTGTTAAGTGTGAGACCTACGATGCTACTACAAGAGATACTAGTCTTATTTGGCGAAAAAAAGAGAATTGTGGAATATTTGATTGATTTGGGCATTATTAATGAGCACATTGTTTACAGCGAATGCGGTAGTGTAATAAAACTCAATTTAAATTCCTTCAGATACCATTGTCGTTCGAGACTTCGTGTACAAAATAGTGAAAAGAAGGATAATAAATGTGACAAAATTTTCGTATATTCATTTGAAACCATTTGTCACAATTCGAAGATTAATATTAAATCGATTATGTTACTCGTTACATATAAATTATACTTAAAAACAACATTATTATTTTTACAAAAGGAATGTAAACTTTCCTCCAAAACGGTGGTAAAATGGGTGATGAAACTAAGAGAAATTTGTCTATTTTGGTATGAATCCCAAGAAGGAAAGATCGTGGGGAAGGGTTCTGTTATCGTTGAAATTGATGAGGCCAAATTTGGCAAAAAAAGACAAGGGAGGGATAATAATCAATATTGGGTTATAGGGAGTATTGAAAGGAACTCAAACAAGGTGTTTGTTGAAGTTGTTGAAGATCGCACATCTGATACACTCATTAATGTTATCATAAAAAATGTTAAACCAGGCTCCACAATTTACACAGATTGCTGGAGATCATATGGTAAACTTTCGAAGAAAGGTTTAAAACATGCATGTGTGAATCATAAATTCAATTATTTGATCCTGAAACAGGGGTCAACACACAGAAAATTGAAAGATTCTGGAGAGAATTAAGATGCAACATTCGAAAATATGGACACATTAAAGACAACTTCCTCTTATACCTCAGTGAATACCTATTCAAAAGACATTTTAAAAATAAGGTTCTGATTGAAGAGTTTCTGTTAGTATCCAATCAATACTTCGAGTCTCAATTATAATTAGGAGAGCTATACAGGTCCAGGTGTGCTCATTGTACTTGTCTCATGTGTATGAGTGTGACTTGGTTATCGCCGTTAAAATGATTTAAATAAGGTCTAACTTTAATTTCTTGAATAATAACACTTTGTAAACAAGGTTGTTATTGTAATAATGGTACAAGTTCAATTAACATGGAAATGGCCTACTCAAAGAAACAAAATTGTGAGGAGAGAATTGTGTTTGATTGTGTTGATCAGTGTGGAAGTTTAAGAACACCAGAAATAATAAATTTGAAATTTTACAAATTATTGCCACACGAAGGGTGGTTGGGGTTTTACGTTTTTTGAGCTTTCTCGTGGTTACGTAGTTTGATACATACTCAATAAATTAAGACACAGTGCAAACTAATAATAAAAATAATAACAGGTAAAGAAAATTACACCTCAATAGTGATACCTTAACTATGAATTTCACCTGTAATTTTTTGGAAATTATTTTGTTTTTATTTTTTTTTCCACAATTTTATTTTAAGAGACCGTTTGCACTGGTACGTCCTCGTTCGTGGTCTTGGGTGGTGCCAAATCCAGTGTTATTGATTTAATTATTAATTGATAGTTAGTTGTGAATTTTGTATTTTTCAGGAAATATTAAAAATGGGGTTGCCGTAGATCCACATATACCGATACTGACTGTATGGAGTCAAGAGGCTATACAAGGAACAATACGAATAATAATAATATTAAAAAACTGTATACAATAATGGAACAATGTGAGTAAGATAATATTGAACAATACAATTAGTAACAATTATGATCAAAACAATTAATAATAATATGTGATCGAAGATTATCAAACGTAAAACTCTGTCGATTATCTCTATATATGCTCTTGAATTTTGAAAAGGATCTTTCAACCTCAACTGACGTCAAGGACACATAACGCACAGCTAGAGCATCTTCTACTGTCTATCTTGGGGGTAAATCATCAAAAATTTCTCTATTCACACAGTCATTAACATGAATCATTGCTTGAAGTCCGTCATTGTTTTCCAAGACATTCATTAATTTATCACTAATATTGAGTCTTGAATGTTCTCATTATCCATAATTGACTCAACGACGTTGTTCAGAGCTTCCAAGGAGTCAGCAAGTGATAAACCTCTAGTTTCCAAGCGTCTGATTGTTTTTGACAGACACGTAAACCTTTCTGTAATTTCCGCGAACTGAGCCTGAATCTCCGCGCATCGAAACTGTACTACTAACAACATAATTCGTGCTGCATCTCTTCCCCATCCTATTTCATCCATGATTACACTAAATACATCGAAATATTGGTCGTAATATGCACACGCGTCGATCCATGTACACCAACGTATAAGAATCGGCGTAGGTGGCATCGGTACTCCTGGTGCCATACGATTCAAGATTACAATTCGATTCGGTGCATTAGAGAAAACTCTTTTCGTCCTAGCAATGATATTATTAATAATATCATATTTTTCACGAACCTTTTCCGCAACGAGATGTAACCCGTGACAGGCGCACCGAACATTAACCAATTTATTGAAATTGAAGTCGTCTTTCAACAATTGGCATGAACGTATCATATATGGCGCGGCGGCGGTGGCGTATATGAGAACTTTATCTCGACGAATTCCGTCAGGCCATAGTTTTGTGAGTGACGCTTCCACGAAATCTCGTATTGTTACGGCATTTGCACTCTATAATTTTTCTATATGAATCAACCGTGGACTTGCAGGCCGATCATGCATGAGTGGAGTGACGATAGCATTTACAATAATCCGCTTGCTCGAATCCTTTGTCTTATCAACACTAAGATGTATTGAACACTGTCCAATCTCATCATGAATATTTTGTATCGTCGCCTCATAGTGATTGGGAACATATGTCTTTCGTAATGTTGAAGAATCTGGTACTTCACGTTTGGTCCATTTCTTCATAAAACCACTATACGCTGAATTTCTGAGATTATCTAAAGGGATATCAGCAGCTAGGTGCATCTGTGTGAGCTCCATCCAATACGGACTCTGACGGGAAGAACAGGCAGCTTGTGCTTCGGGACTAAGCTCAGGCCTTTACCTCGATAATTGCAGTCTACGTTGATGCATTTGAGGGACATTATGTTTCCTAACATTGTACAGGGTGATAATTTCCAACCAGATGCCGCAACAACTACACTCGATTACATTGTCTTGCAGTGAGTAAATGTTAGGATCTAAATCTAACTGATCGCGAATCCGCTCCCATAATACAGCAGTTTCATTGCCTTGATTCTGCAAATTTGCTTGATGACGCTGACCTTCATTGTGTCGTACGAAAGTACGTGTCTCGAGTGTATAGAAGCGTTAGCGTTTGCAAACAAGACAAATTACTGCATCATCATCCCATTCGTAAATATCTTCGGGTAATTGTAGTTGCAGCCGAATTCTATTCCAAATTTCTTCTCTATTCATTAAATCGTAATAACAACTATTGCTTCAAATACTTCTAATCACATGTGAGGAGAGTTCAGGGGGAATAATGGAAGAAAATTGGATTAAGTCTTGAGGAACGAACTTTGAAAATCTTAGCACAGGAGTGGGAAAAATCTTGAATGTCTGGAAGAGGAAGAAGAGAAAAATATGAAGTATCATTCGAAGATAATTATGAAGGCGAGTGAGCTAAAAACACATGAGAGGAATCGACCGAAAATGCGTTCCCTAGTCCTTAATTGTTTTTATATCAGAAAGTAATACACAGTAAAGAGAATTCTTCTGCATCCACAGTCCTCCTGGAATTCCCATTTGAAGCCTCCTAGAATTCATTTCACCGATTGAAATCCCCATTGGAATCCTTATAAAAATATCTGTTATTAATTTACCCAAGTGGAGTTGAAACCGAATTTCTAAGGAAAAAAAGATGAGACAGAACGCATCATTTTTTTGGTTGCAGTTTTTCATGGATATCTCGAAAATGAAATGAGCTAAGTGATTTTGCGCGGAAGCTTTTTTCTAGTTTTTTAAATTCTCTACAGAAAAGGATAAGGGCAAAATGGCACTGTCTTGCTTATTTTCCTAGATATTCAAGAAAAACCTAACGCCAGAAGAGAACGATGAGGGGTAGAACAGAATTTTTCAATAGAAAAAAACAAAATGGATCGTTTTTTCCTTCAGTTTTTCAACAATAGCTCGAACAATAAGTCAGATAGAGTGGTTTTGGCCTGGCGCTTTTTTGTAGCTCTTAAAATTCTCTACAGAAAAAGATGGAGGTAAAATCGTGATATCTCGCGTATTTTCTGGGATATCTGAGGAAAATTTAACCGAAAAAAAATTGTTTTTGTACAAAAAAAACATTTTTTCCCCAATGGAAAAAGAAAATTTGTTTACCTTTTTTGTAATAATCTCTCCCCACTGTAGTATTAAAAATAGCACAAATAATATACACACACAGTTCTATTATGACAATTAAATAATTATATTTCTACACACAAACGCAAAATATTTCAAATTTAAATTTATGTCTCTGACATTTATAAACTGTCAGCTTTTATTGATAATCTACACGTATTCGCATTTTGACTAGGCAACTTCAGCCTAGTCAAAATGCTACACCAACGTCTCGGCCCTACTCATGGAGCAATAATGATTCGTTTCACGTCTGCAGCCACAGGTTCTACAGTATGCGGTACCACAAATATGCTTGTGCCTATTTATTTTTGTCAATTTGAAGCAAAACATGCATATCTTGAGAGCATCGCATACACTAGCAGATTTGTTTTTACCTTTCATTTTTGCCGACCCCTTCAAACGATGTCTATTAAAACAGTCGTGATTGAAAAACCAGCGGTTACAAATATTACACATTGTGCGTCTAGTATTTTCGCACAGGGGAACTCCTTTACACCAGGGACATTTCCGCGCACACCTGTGCTCTATATTGTCTCTAAAAAGTCTATTGCAGAGGGTACAAAAACCGCGTCCAGCTATTGATCCTTGAAGATTAATGATGTATGCTTAATGCTGTCATGTCTTTGGCGCACGAGACGGCGTCCGTCAAAATAGGGTCGTCACCTTTACCGAATGTTAAAAACTCATACACTACTATGGCTGTTTTATCATGTGAATAATAATTCTGAAAGGCTTTGGTCTCACGTATACCACAACCGCGAAGCGGAATGTTAACATTGCTGCGGTGAACTAAATTTACAGCCTCTTGATGTTGAGTATTATAGTAAAATTAACAAAAGAGTTACTTTTTTGCCAGAGCAGCTCTGGCTCCCCCCACTCCTAGGTCTCCCCACCACATGGGGCAGTGCATGCGCAGAATGTAATTTTCAGCCGTCTCACGCACTTACAAATTGCCCTCCGCCAGAGCTATTTCTCATTGAAAAAGTGTGGTTCTGAATGATCGACGAACAATGAGTGAAGTCGATAATGTAGTTAACATAAAATGTTGTAGTTGTCATCACAGCTAGAGGTCGCGGAACATCGGAGTTTTCCAAGACAAAAATTAGAAAGGTTTTATTTGAATCCTCGGAGGAGACGGTTAAGATTATGAAGGAAGTGGGATTTTGCGTCCACCATTACCGAATATTTTCCGAGAAAGTAAAAAGAGGACGAAAATAAATAATAAATAGAAACTTAAAAATGGAAAAGAGCACATCCCCCGGAGCGTACGGAACAGCCATGTAATTTGGAGTTCTCATGAAGTTGGGATGAAAAGAGAAAAAAAAATTATATTAGTGCATTTGCTATTTAATGTCATTGTAATATTATTCACATAAAAATCGCTAATGTAATGAATAAATAGGTGAACTATAAAATATTGATTATTCATTTTATATTATTTCCAGATATTCTTGGATACATTGGTGGGTTATCTCCAAAATTTCAAGGAAGTTCTTCCCGCCAATTCTGAAGAACTGGCAACAAAAAATAATTGAAAACATCCTTCATTATAATAGGGATCCACAATTAATGTCCGGTTTTTATTCGTTTTCTCATTAGTCAATGGATTTTTCATTTATCGATTTAATAAACATGTGAATTTCTATAAATGTGTTTGTCTTTGTTTTTCAAATAAACAAACGAGTTTAAAACTATTGACATGCTAAATTTTTTTACACATGGAATTTTTGTTTTGATATCTTCACATCTTCTCCATTGATTTATTGAATTGACCGAATTTCAATACTCGATGAGTAAACAATTAGACATTTTTAATCATTCGTTCTTAAAAAAAAAGATAGACTAATTGAAAAGAATATGTTTTGAATGTAATGCGTATAATTTGTTAACTGAGTTGAAGGAAACTTAATAAATAATAGGCCTCAATGGTAGAGATCGTGCGCTATAGCGGTCACATAAAAGATAATTGCGCGCGGTAGTGCGCGTGTTTGTTTCAGTAAAATTTGAATAGAAAAATGGAACAATAAATTCGGTTACATGTCTGTGTTATATTGCACTGAGAGAAAGTAGTATATTTCAATACGAATGCGAAAAAAATTTTTTTGGCTTGTGGAAGGCTTATAGCACGAGCCGAAGATAAGTGATATAATCCCACGAGCCGAAAAATACTTTTCTCGCGACTATCGAACAATATTTTTCATCATAATGTGTGGAAAAAGGATGCCTTAGACGAAGCGTGCCTAAAAAGTTCTTTTCTCGCACAGCGTGATCAAAATCGAATTTTTGTAACTATGAAGCTATAGTTGAAAAAGATCTCAACAATTTTCGCTTCGGTAATGCCAACTTTCCACACGACAAGTTAGCATTATCATGTAGTGGAGTCAATCATACTATGTCAATGCATCACGGTCAAAGTGAATATTGGGAAAAAAATTGAAGGAAAACTCATGACAAACTATGAAATGAGTAATGAGTTGGGTTATTTTGAGTAAGTTGTACTAGTATTTGTCATTGCTGCTCTCATCTTCCCAAATTTTTCACACAAGAACTCAGTAATATTCACTATATATTCAGTACTGTATACTGCAATTCATTCTGATAATTACACAGCAAACCTCAACAATATCATTATTGATAAGAGACTATCGGCAATTTCTCTTAGTGTGGGGTTGCATCGATACTGTGCAGTTTAGACGTGCTTCCATAAATTCAGGTACAGTTCAATGGATCAATTTACTTTCAGAATCCAACAGGAAATGAAAAATCCATTTCTTCTCTGCAATTTTCAACCATAATTTTCAATTTTAGAGATAAACTTCTTTTACTTTCCTGACGAAAAAAAGAAAAAGATTTTTTATTTTGTGAAACTGAATTACTTTTGATGAAACTTTTTATCGTCAAAATTTTTTATGGATTTTCTTTGCATTAATTTTGATGCTGCGTCATGGCGAAAAGTTTTTATATTTTGTGGTGACCCTAGACTGGTTCCCTGGGGAGGGAAATGCCTCAAAAATTATCTTTATTCTATTGTGATATACACGCAGCACAAGAGAAAATTCTGAAAAAAATATGAAAGTGTTCATAAAACTTTAAAGAAAACATGTAGATTTTTTGTGTCATTTCATTTTATTTCAATTAATAAGTCTGCAAAAAAATCATTCAGAAAACGCTGCAGAATAAGGGGACCAGTCTATGGTTAATGACGTCAAAATAATAATAATACTCCGTAAGTGTGAAACAATGTAATGGATTAAATGTAAATGAACGAAAAATATAAAAAAAGGATTATAATTAGCATCACAAATTAACGAATAATTGCTTTATTCAATTACTTATTGTTGCTGGCATCCTTTTTTATTTCAATTGAACATTTCTTGTAAATATTACATTCACCCAATTTGTGGTCATTGTTGAATAAATTCGATTTAATTTGACTTGAAATAATTGGAGAAATATCGATCCATTTGTTATTGTTTACAGTTCCCGAATTCGTTGAATAGAGAAAAATTCCCCCTCTCCCCGCTACCCGAGGTAATTCATCTTATACCTTCAATTGTGCGATAAGATGAAAATTTTCTCAGTAATGTAATAAACATCCATCTGTGAAGGATTGGATGGCAAAATTTGCTCTTTTTCAATCCAAAATCAGGTTTTGAATACAATAGTTCTTGTGCAGTTTGTTTTATTGTGCCATAGCCTGTGAACGGATTAGCAAATTGCATTTTCATTACGATTATGACCGGGAAAAATCCGAAGAGAACTCCCAAGAGGAATCGACCACCGAGAAAATCATGGTACCCTGGCCTTCGCGACAAACGGGGAAGATCGTTCACCAGCCAAATGCAAAATTGCATATGGAATGTGTATTTTTATTTTTGCCTTGAGCAACGCAATGGTGGGCCGTTGACTTCGATCAATGCTGTAAGGTAAGAATTATAATTTATAATTGAACATAATTGAGCACAAATCTGGTGGATCCGAGTGACCATTCGGGCTCTCACTCAAGAGTCATATTAGAAAGCACAAAGAAAATTTACAGGATGCATTTTTTCTGGGAGGAAATATCATTGATAAGAAGTCCTCCATTTTGTCACTTCCGAAGTGGGCTGATTCTCGATACAAAATTTGAAACTAAACAAAATAGTGCAAAACTTACTTTTCAGAGCACATAACGCGGAAACTGTTGCAGATACGGACAAAAAGCACTGATCTGAAATTGTAGAACACGAAATCCTCTACAAAAAATTAGCTGGCCGATTTTCTCTGTAATTGACAGTTTCGGAACGAGAAGCGCGCGAAATGCGCGGCAGGAAAGCATACGCGTATGGACGGCAAAGTCTATCCCAGTAGCCAGGGCCAATATACATAGATGGATCTTGTGGCGCTTCACTGAAACTTCAATATTTTCGGAATCAAGTCAAATTTTTCATTTTTGGAAAAAGATATGGACGTAGGAAGTACCAGCTTCAATTGGAGCTCCATTATGTATTTACAAGTTGTCTTTCCTTTGTTAATTTTTGATAAACAAAATTATGACTTTTTTGTCAATTTCAAATGTTCGAATGTCTGAATCAAATGTTTATCACGGGAATATTTCCGTGAAAATTTCTTTTTCTTCTCAATTAGCTGCAGTATTTTTCCAACACATGGCATTTTCAATTTTTCTTCCCATTTGTAACTGGAAAAATGCGTTTCGCCAATGTATATCTAACTTTGCGACGCTGCGACACACATTAGGCGTTCGACTCTTGCGAAGATTTACGCGCTCGCGACCTTGTACTTGACGGGTTAAGTTATTCATCAGATCTGGGGAAAAAGAAAAGGAAAATAATCGTCTTTCACTTTCCATTATTATAAGGGATCATTGATCTTAATCCGCCGGCATCTTTTTGCCTTTTCACTAAACATCGATGAATTAGAAAAAATCTTTTCATGTTCTCTGGTTTTATTGATTGACCAAAGAATTTACTAACTATTTTCTCCTATTATTGACAGCTTTAAAACGCGAAGTGCGCTGAAGAAAACACGCTTCGCCCTGCGAACTCGGGAAGCAATATTTGATTAACAAAAGAATTTTTGCGACTAAAAGTCATTCAAAAACCTGGAAAAATTATTATAGCTTGAAAAAACGCTGGAAAGACCGTTTCAGTAGAAACAAAATTATTTCCTTCATTTTTCCTACTTCCTGATACAATAAATTTTAAGCCATTTATCAAATTCCTCTGAACAATTGCAAAAATTATTATTTTGCAATAATTGTGGCCATGATGTCATTCTTCATATTATGAAGCATCCGAAAACGTTTTTTAAGGAGCAACACTAGGTCTGCTCGGGGTGAGGTATGCAGGGACAAACATCAAGGAAAGCGACGCGTAATACCAGCTTCAAACGAACAAATTATGAACCTACAAAAAGGCTTTATTTTTGCTAGAATCTCTCTAGTAATCGATAAGCTGATCGATGTGTTAATTTTTTTTCTTCTATTGAATAATAATTTCGATTGCTGCATAGGGCTACGTTTCTCAGTACGGCCTTCAGAATACTAAAATTTTTATAATTTTTACGTACATTTAGATTAATTATCATAAAATGGCTGAGGCAAAAGTGCTTGAACTGTGGGAGAATGAAGTTCGTTAATCGGAGAAGTTTATTAGTAGCTGTTTGTCTTTGTTTATTAATTTTTTTTTTAATTCGTCCGACTCTAAGTGTACCAGAACTACAACGGCCAGAAGAAAACTCTATATATGAATGCAATTTTGAAAAATTAATTTCGAAGAATTGGCTGAGGCAATTCGCCCAAAATTCCTTGGTAGTATTGCAAATATATGCAAGAATGCTGAAAAAATTTCATGGCATTTGGATCAGCTTCATCGTACTAGGGTTCCTCCTAAAACTATTTTGCAACGAAATTTTGTGCTGAAATCAATTTTTATATCCCGGAATTTAATTGAGTTTCAAGTAAATTTCATTCGCTTGCTATCAAGTCGGAAACGATCGCAGATACGGAAAAAAACACATGCCCAAAATGGTAGATCATTAAATTATCAACAAAAAATTTCTAGTGATGTGAAGCGCGCGCAATGCATAACACAAACGTACGCTCCGCACTGCCAGGTCGGAAGGCGAAGTTGGAATAACAAATGAATTTGCAAAATATATTTCGAAAATTTTGGATCAAGAATCTGACCTTGAAAATCACCGGTAATAGGATTTCAGTGGAAAAAAAACAAGGATAGAAATGAAACGAGGGAAGAAATTCTGAATTATATTTTCTTCATTCTTTTTCTAATAATTCTGATTCAAAAATGGCCGCGAGCGTGACCGTGATTTTGACCTTTCGTGTATGTGTTTTTGAAAAGGGGTTGAAAAAACAAAACCATCTCAACTATGATTATTGCTGAATTTTGAAAATCGAATCCGTAAGCGCAAAGCCAATCAAAATGAGAACAATTGTTATACAGGATTAAAAGTGAACTTTTTCAAGGTTCATTTCTTGAATATCGTCTTACATTTCGTTATCCTCCAGATTGGGGGGTTTTCTTAATTGTACATACAAAGCTTGATCAATTCTCTAATGAATGGAGTTTTTTAATTTCACTCGTTATTTACTATCAGCTGTATACTTCTGGGCTTGACTTCAGCCTTCGCAGACTTTTTTTCACATAATTTTTTCGTATCTTATACCACCTTTGAGGGCATGGAATTATATCCGAACTATGGAAAATTTTTCAGGACAAGAACAGCTGATGCCTTAGATATTTCTGAGTCGTTAGTGACTAAGTACATAAGGCAAGCAATGCAAACAGGAGTTCACGAGACGCCAGGGAAATCGAGGCCTAGGCAAGCCCCTACGAGAGGAATAAGTGATGATATTAAAAATCAAATTCGGGAGCTTATTTATGCAGTCGCTGAAAAACGTTAGTATCTAGAAAAAGCAATATTATTCATCCCAAACAAGGTTCGGAACTTGATATACTGGATAATATCAGTTGAATTGTAGAATAAAGGAAAAAAGAATAGACCCTCTTCATTCAGCATTGAATTCTTGCCAAATAAGCCATCAATTTCGTCAATATCGATTGTCTAGAAGAGAAATAAAAAACGGCCATTAGTGGTCTATTATCGGTGCCAAACTTCCGGATATTGGTCACAATATTGGGCTAATAATGAGCCGTTATCGAAGCGTCATCACGTGCCGATATCCGCATATAATATTGGGCTAATGTTGGCATGCAACAACATGGGCCCAATATTGGTAATTTTGTATAGCATATAGCTGATTTGAGAAGTTTTCCCAATTTTTTTATACTCTCACTTACACGGACAGAAAAAAAAATAGAAAATTTAACCGTACAATGGATGGAAAAATCAACCCCTTGGTGGGTAGTCGTAGGTCGGAGCAGCTAGGGTCTGAATTTTTATCTACCCCCCCCCCCTCCAAAGGAACGGCCATTTTCATTCCCTGTCGAATTTCAAAAATTTGTACGAAATTTTCAGCAATAATTGTACACATGAAGATATAATAGTTTCGAAGTAAGTGGTTCCATAAGTTCATAAAAGAGTGCTGGAAAAATTCTCCCGTAGCACTATCGCTTTCTACAACAATTGCCCCCGAGAACGAAAAAAGTTAGGTTATGAACTCTAACAATAGAATTATGGATTTCTTTTCAAATAAAGCTTGAGCGGGAGCTGGTTAGAGTAAAAATTACCCCTCCGACGGTGAAGAATTGTATCTACATTCAGGGTAATTTCTGTCCCTTCGCCACTTCGGCCTGCGAGTACTCGACACGTGGAGAATTTTTAAACTATTTTTCTCTCCGTGTACGGCTTTGCAAATACACTCAGTTTCAATCAATTCTGGACCTTGTGCATTAATGAATTTACAAGTCCTTTCATTCCATGGTCTCTTGCAGGTCAGTCCGTAACTTTGAGAGGCCTTCTAGCATTGATAAGGTAAATTATTCGTTTCTCCTTCTACTTTGAATTATTTTTACTTATACTTTTCTCTTCCATGTTATTTATGCAGAGGTAAGAAAATCGACTTTCGTGGTGGTGTGTCCACTTTGAGGAAAGTACTCCATGATCTCCATTTTACGTACAAACTCAGAGATGGCACGCGATTTTTGTTGGAGCAACCCTATATTGTTCAGAGGAGAATTGAGTTTCTGAAGAAAATGAAGCAATATATGGACGAGGGTAAGAGACTCATAGTTTACCAAGACGAGACTTGGACATTCCAAAGAGGAACAGACAAAAGGAGAGAGTGGCAGGATGATAACATTAGGAGCTGTTCGAAGAGAACCAATTCAACGGGCTATAGATTTCTCGCATGTCACGCAGGTTGTAGAAATGGATTCATACCGAATGCATCGCTGTTTTATCGCACCTCTGCAAAACCCAAACGGTATGATGATTATCACGGAGATATGAATAGTGACATATTCATGCGATGGGTTCGTAATATGCTAGTCCACAATCTCAATGAACCTTGCGTGATTGTAATTGATAATGCGAGTTATCACACTCAATCAGTAAGTACCTTCACAAGTCTGAATTTTTTTCAAATATATTGAGGAGTGTTTGCCGTTATCGTATAAGAACAAGAAAATGTAAAATGTTTCGGTAGATTCAGCGGGGAGTTTATTGAGCTATTTGAAATATATAACAATTATTCGCAATTTTTACAACGTAAAATAATGATGATAATAATTCCAAGGTTGACGTTTATACACAGGGCAATGTACACAAACAGCAAATATAATGCGATTGCCATTCATCTGCACGATGATGAAAAAAGTTAGCCTGACGAATCCTCAAGTACGAAAATCCTCCATAAACGTGCCATGGAATATCCATACTCAGCCGTAGTTGTGGCCGTAGATTTCCCCCAGCCAGTTTATGATGCTTTTATTGGAGAAATTGATTTTTTCAATTGGATGTTTTCACAATTTTTCCATAGATTCGTCTAGAGAAATATTCTTTATATGGCCCAATCCATGGAGAATTCATAGAGATACTTTATAATAGAGAGGACTGAGAACGTGTTCTTCGTTCATTCTCGTTCTTGTATCGAAGAATGTATGACGGAGGATGATGCCTCCGGAATTTCGACTGAGGCTCGACTATAGCGCTCATTACGAATTTTTTCAATAATTAAATTTTGGAGTGTCACTACATTTTTGCATATAATTTTCTTCTTACGGCGAATTGATCGATTTTACGACTCCTGGGGGAAACTTAGTGCATCCAGAGGATGATGCTTCCGGAATTTCGACTGAGGCTCGATTATAGCGCTAATTACGAATGTTGTCACTATAAAAATTCTGGAGTGTCACTAAATTTTTTTAAGTAACTTTTTTCCCACGACGAATTGATCGCTTCTACGACTCCTGGGGGAAACTGAGTGCGTCCAGAGGATGATGCCTCCGGAATTTCGACTGAGGCTTGATCAATTCGGTGTAGGAAAAAAATTATATGCAAAAATGGAGTGGCACTCCAAAATTTAATTATTGAAAAAATTCGTAATGAGCGCTACAATCGAGCCTCAGTCGAAATTCCGGAGGCATCATCCTCTGGATGCACTCAGTTTTCCCCAGGAGTCGTAAAACCGATCAATTCGCCGTAGGAAAAAAAATGTATATGCAAAAATGTAATTACACTCAAAAATTTAATTACGGAAAAAATTCACAATCGTCACTATAATCAAGCCTCAGTGTAAGTTCTTAAAGGATTATACTCTCAATGCATTCAGCCCCTCCCTCTCCTCACCAGGAGTCGCAGCATCACTAATTTTGCAAAAAAAAAAAATTTGCTGTAAAAGCATCCTACGTTCCGCCATAACCTGAATTGTAATTCCAAGAAACAAATTATCCACTGTTATAAAATTTTGTATGAATTTTCTGTGTAAAATACCGGAAAATTTAAACAAGTCATATTCCGACTGAAAATTCAGGGAATCTCGTTATTGAAAATTTAAGTTTCTCATTGATTTTCAAATAATTTAACTGAAACATCAATGGAAGTTGGAAATTTCGGTTAAACTATTCCGTGAAAATTCTGTTAAATCACGGAAAATTCAGGAAAAAATAAGAAATTTTGGTTCATTTCGGTTCTCAATATTCATGTCCAATTGAATATTAATGGAAGTTGTAAATTTCAGTTCGATCATTCCGTGAAAATTCTGTTAATCAAGAAAAATTAATGGAAAAATATCAAAATTTCATGCATTGTGGTTCTCAATATTCATGTTCATTTGAAAATTCAAGTGGGGGATGAAATTTCGGCTTTTACTTCTACTAAAAACTCATGAATTCCTTTGAATTTTCCCTGATACTTGAATTTTCATGACCATTTTTCCATCAAAACAAATGAAACGTCACGCTCATGAAAATTACCATCAGATTGTCCATGAAATTCCAATTTTTTTCTAACAGTGTCTCTAGTAAAAAATTATCGAAGCTGATTTTAAATTATTTCCATTCATTTCGGAGTGCTTTGGAAATTTCATTGCCAATCTTGTTGAAGAAAGTAAGAAATTCGGGTTAGGGACACTGGGCCTTACCATTTTTCGCGCGAAAATTTTTCCGGACAAATTTCCGGCTGGCTTCAGCGTCATGAAGAATGTAACGAAAAGGGAACGTTCTTACTTGAAGAACCAAACGGGATTCGTTCCCGTTTGGTTCTTCAAGAATGTTCCCTTTTCGTTACATTCTTCATGACGCTTCATGCGAAGAACGTTTTCACCGAAGAACGAAACGAGAATGAAATGAAAACAACGTTGTCGCTCGAAAAACGAAATGAGAACGTAATGGCTCCAATGGCAAAGAACGGGTTTTGATCCGTTCTTCTATTTCGTTCTCGGCCCCTGGTTATTCTACAGTGAAAAGATCTTGGATAATAACTTCATGTTTTCAATCACTCAAGGGCCCATCAAATTTCTACAGAATTTTACATTGTTCTTATAAAATCACAGGCTATTGCCCTCGATATCTTTCTATCTATCTCACACCAATGTTCATTATCTTGTCAGGTAGACTCACGACCTACTACAAACTCGAAGAAAGCAGATATCCAAGAATGGCTCAGAGACAACAAAATCCCATTTGATCCCAAACTCACAAAGAAAGAATTACTAGATCTGTGCGAGAAGAATGAGACGCCAAAACGGTATGTGTTCGATGAATATATAAAATCTGAAACTGATCACGTCGTACTTCGCTTACCTCCCTATCACTCATTTTACAATCCAATCGAACTGATATGGGGAATAGTGAAGCGAAAGTACGATGATTGTGTTGGTCCGAATCATGACTACTCGATAGAAACGTGTAGCAGAATTTGGAATGAGATTTTGGATAATTTACCGGCAGATACCTGGGCAAAGTGTTGCCAAAAGACTGAAGCTCGAATTTTAGAGGACTATTACAGAGAAGTGAAAGAGGACTCTCCACCTCCGATTGGTATTCGGATCATCGATCCCGATGATACTAATAATGATAATGATGATGATGATGGTGATGCTGATAATGAGTGTCACATTAACCTAGAGGAGGAAATAGAACTTCTAGGGTTGGTAGAGCAGTTGAACACGCAACATACTTTTGTGCCTGATTTTCCTCGGCGGAATCTATTCAAGCAGGTATGATGGATCATTCAAAGCAATAAAACAACTGTAGCACATTCGAATGTGAACTCTTACAGAGGTTTAGTTGTATTGTGGAAATAGAATATCTGTAAGGCCTCCGAATGTTCGATCTTCATCGAAATCGATTGTTTCATTGTCAATTTTCTATTTTTTTGAATCGATCTTTAACAATCAACGAATCGGTCAAATTGATTCTTTTGTGACAAGATCGATTCAATTCTTCTTTACTAACGTCAGAGTAGGAAAATATAAATTTTTACATTGGCCAGAGTGTAGGAGTGGACTCTTTTCCTCTCAAATCGCATAATATACTATGACTACTCAGTGCATTTTTATGGAAGTTACAAGGTTATTTCGTCTGAAGGATTTTCTCATAGGAATTTTTCATTTGTTTTCGTAATAAATTCTTCTCACATTCGAAAAGATATCTTTATCACTACCCGGAGAGAAATCTCCGATGGTCTCCTAACAATAATGATATTGTTGAGGTCTTTTATGTAATGGTCAAATTTTATTGTCGTATGCACTACTAAATACATAGTGAATATTGCTAAATTCATGGGTGAAAATTTATGAAGGTGAGTGTAGCAATGCTGAATGTTACTACAACTATATTAGTGACGTTAAAATTCCACTATTCCGACCCCCTTGAGGGCAGTAGATTTTTCTCAATCGAAACTCGACTCTTATTTGATTTTTGCATAGTAAATGTGTCGCAATAAAACTTATAATTACTTTGCCAAATTTTCAGACAGAATTTTTTAACGGCTGAGTCTCGGTTAGTTCTCAAGAAACATCGGCCGTAGCTCCATCGACATTCACGATTTTTCAATTTTTTTGGTCTCCGATTCAATTCCGAATCGATAAATGATATGTCATTTCAAATGGATTTAGGAGATCGATTTTTTCCACTGAATTGAGCTATGCTAAGTAAGGCTTGTATTTCACACGAAATTCCCGGTCCTAATTGATCAATGACGGTGAAACTGGCCTCCTATCCTCCAAATTCTGGAATGCGCACTTTTGGTTGGGACTGTACCCAATTGAATTAATGAGTTAGAAATTACTGGAAATATATTCTGATGGAAGAAAACTAGTCCAAAATGGAGCGAGGGATAAAATGAAAGGGGGGACAGTGATGAAAAAAATTAACTTTGTTCGGTTAATTTCTCCCATGGAAAGGGGGAATATTTTTTTAAATCTGAGAAAATTCCTGGGGGTGTCCTGACTACCTCCGAATACAATACATCCCATTCCAACGTTGATCTAATTTTTTGAACCGACGAAAAAAAAAATTTTCTATGGCCGGCTTCTGAGGAATATATATTCGCGCGATTTTTTCTATCTTTGAGGGTGGGGGAATTTTTTTTTAAATTTGAAATAATTCCTGGGGGTGTCCCAAGTTCCCCCCAATACAATCCACCCCATTCCAACGTTGATCTAATTTTTTGGACCGAAGAAAAAAAATACTTTCTATGGACGACCCCTAAGTAATTGATATTCACGCAAT
>JABSMS010065961.1:0-21250 GCA_018902275.1 Aleiodes sp. PSUC_FEM 10030003
ATGTATATTTATTAATTAATAATTTCTCTGGCGTATCAACGGGAAAATCTTTGGAAAAGAACTCACACACGACTGTGACTTTAGGAGAGAACCATCGATGTATTTGTCGACAACTACGTCTTTACGAGGACAAATTTGAGATACTTATCTTATCAGTCTACGTCAGAAGAGATAAGCGAGAAAATTAATTGTGGTAGGAACATAATAATGATGATGTATATATATTAAATTTATTTAGTTCAGTTGCCTTCAATGAAATTATGAGAACAAATCTATCTGTATTTTTAAATCGTAGGTGAATAGTTTGGATGATATTAATTTGAATTTTGGGATATTAAGGCTTGATGGTTGACTGAATTAATGAAGAAAATTAATAGAAAATTGAATGTATCCTCGGGAAAAATGAATATTCAATGAGAATTGCAATGGAATATTCAAGGCTGTATCGATATTACAGCACGTGGGTTCGATAGCCGATAGTAAGGATAATATATACGCCCTCTTTGCAACTCGAGCAACGCCCACATTTTCCCTCATCTCTAGAATATCAATGGTAATCCTACAATCCTTCATTGCCATTTTTTTTCATTCACTTCCCTCCATCTTCCTAATATCTTGGGTAAATGAAAGAACATAAGTGGGACGAAGTTTACTCCGCAAATGCGCGTTACGGTGACATCCACCCACATCGCGTCAATAAAATTGTAAAATGAAATATGTAGCGCAATGCACTTTTATCCCTTGGCTTTGGCCTTACATTGGCGATTTTTTAATCAGTTAACTGATTTTGAATTGCTTTGTTTTTGTGAATCAAGGAGAGGAAAATTATTTCACAATTGTCTAAGGATAATTGGAATTTTTGGTATTCTTCATTTCATATTATTTTAAATTTTCGGGTAAATTCTAATTACTAAATATTGAATTATGAACAGCAAATTTAGAACATGAATTGGAAGAACTCGATAATTTTCATAGAACTGAATTTAATGGGGTAGAATGTTGTAGTGATTTTACGAAAGAAAAATTTTCAATTTATCTATTGTTTAAAAATAATTTCTAGTTCTTCAACATTTTTATAGTTTCTTTATCACAAAAAGCCTAACGGCTTTGTGGAATAAACGTATGTTTGAATTGAATGAATTTTTTATTATTAATCTAACGAGTAATAAGAATTTCTGCAAGAAAAACTCAGAAATATAAAATTTCAAGGATCTAGAATGTCTGAGACTTTTATGAGCTTTTTATCGTAGGCTTGAATATTAAATTTCAATTGTTAAAGATCAGTGATTGTACACTCAGAGAAAAACGAATTCAAGAAATGCTTCCGTCAATAATTTCTAAGTAAAAATATTCTTGACAAAAATTTGTTAAATATAAATAATAAATATGCACCTATATAATTATTCTTTGCATATATTTGTTGATGTATGTCTTATATATCTTTCATATAAGTATGCAAGACATACATCAACAAATATATATATTGAGTATTTATTCTTTATACAAGAAAAATGGCCGATTTTTATGTATTCAGAATATATGTACTACATACCTTTATATATTTCGGCATATATTTTTTGGATCTTTGAAATATATATCATTACCATAGAATCAAAAGGGCGTAAGTGCTATTCTTTCTTGCTAAATAATAAAAGGGCGTAAGTCAGTATTTTTATGAAAAAATGAGTGTAGATTCAATTGTTGTAGATTTTTAAAAAATGATACTTACGCCCTTTTGACTCTAGGTCGATGATATTACTTCCATGGGGGATCTTCTACGTTAAATAGTAAACTTTGATAATAAATAACTCAGCATTAGTAGGATAAATTCCCTTAGACGTTATAAATTAGCAAATAATCCTAAAATTGATCCACAAACATCAGCGAACATTTACATGATTAATTTTGCGTTTTCATTCAACTGAAGTTTCCTCTCAATCAGTAAGCTCAAGGTAGAATTACTTTCAGAATAACAATTTATTTTCATTCCCTAAGGAAATTTACCTTAAAATCGAGTGAAAACAAGCGAGACTGAAGGCAAAGAAATTAAAGTAAAAAACGTTAACATTTTACCAATGAAATGAAGTAGAGTTGGAAAAGGTCTTGAATTATTTTTCACGTTACTGAAGTGCTTTGTTTCATCATTTTAGCCTGAAACATTACATTCTATCTCCTTTACTCTTAAGAATGAAAGGCACTCTCAATTCTGACACGCCGCGAATTTCTCGAGATCCTCTTGTATTTTATAAATTGAAAAAAAAACATCAATCACTTTGCGGTTTAATAAAAAAAAACTTTGCGGTTCGCAAGAGTCAGGTTCTTTTTTCCTGTTAGATAGTGAATTTACTCGTTTTAACCTCATGTATTTGCGTGAAGTCACACGTTAAGATAGAAAAAAGGCACCAGCCAGCTCGTCGCTCCGATCAATATAAAACCATAGCTGGCTTCGCTAGCAATATCAGGGGATATCACGTATAACACTGTCGTCCACTCGTTCTCCCTACCTCCATTCACCCAGTAGAAATCATCCCCCTAGAATGGATTTGAAAGTGAAAGTGTATGGCTATATATTACACGCGGATGTTTTCAATGTGTATATATATGTAGAGAGGGGCGTTTAGCAATTTCACATGCTACTGACGTTATTATCGTTCTGCGAACAAGCCTAGCCACTGTAATTTTCGGCAATTGTCCTCTCTCAGTTCAAGCTCACAAACGAGTTTGCGTATTTCAAATAGTGCTTCATCAGCATTTCTAATATTTAGAAGTGTGCATTTCAATTCGCTTTCACTGGTAACGATTTTTTCGAGAATTCGTCAATGTTTTTGAATTTGGCAATTTACAATAGCAAAGTATGAATTTTAAAGAGGTATTCTGAGAAAAATTACTATGCTGCAGGGTAATCCTGTAGTCAATTCATAATGAGTAACAAATCCATGTAATTTTGATCATTAATTATATTAACGAGGAACACTAGTATGATGAAGTTGATCCGAATACCCAGAAATTATTTTCAGCATTCTTGAATATATTTGCAATACTTCCCAGAAATTTCGGGTGAATTGCCTCAGCCAATTCTTTAAAATTAGTTTTTTTTAAATTACCCTCATATGTACAGTTTTTTATGGCCTTTGTGGTTCTGGTACTCGTGGAGTCGTACAAATTCTAAAAAAAATGAATAAACGAAAACAAAAAACTATTAATAAACTTTTCCCATTAATGAACTCCATTCCCTCACAGTTTAAGCACTCTAGCCTCAGCCATTTTATAATAATTAATCAAAAAGTACATGAGAATGTTAAAAGTTTTAGTTCTCTAACGGCCGTATTGAGAAACGTGGCACTATGCAACAATCAAAAATATTATTTAATAGAAGAAAAAAAAATTCAACGCACCCATTAGCCTAACGATGCATATAAAAATAGAATGAACCATTATCAGAGAATTTTTAGCAAAAATAAAGGCTTTTTTCAGGTTCATAACTTGTTTATTTAAAGTTGGCACTACGCGTCGGTTTCTTTGATGTTTGTCCCCGCATGCACAGACCTAGTGTTCCTCCTTAATATCATCATAAATTATCGTTTGGGATGAAACAAAATTTGACAAGGTCACAGAAAAAATTGAAATTAGTACTGTAATATTTGTGATCAGGATCACAAAGAATAATATAGCAGCAACAAAAAGTATCATTCTAGAACCGTAAAATTTCATCTTCCAATCTAATTTTTCCATTGACCATGTGTAATTTTTTATTTATGTCCAGTGAAATTAATTGGCAAATGATAATTTTTCATATTCATTGGTATGAATAGATAAGGAAAATAGAATGCTACAAGATTATTATAGAGAAGCGTAATTTTTCCTATTTTTTCTTCTCTGTGTATTGAATATTAACAAATGGAAACCGGATCTGATATGCAAAAGTTCTTCAAAAACTAAAGGATGATCAGTTTTTCTTTCGCCAGTTCCCAGTCACAATAAAAAACAATAAGGATAATATTAACGTAATGAGACATTCAGTGATTATGTATATCGCTGACGTGGGTCTCGGATACAGACCGAAACGTCAGGAAATATTTTCTTTATTCAGAATAAATTAATGACAATCAACGACCGATAACGTCATTCCTTATTTATTGAACTCAAATAAAATAATAAACGTACGAAAATTACCACTACGAAGCTCAATGAGTGTGTATGTGCCTTATTAATATTGAACTAAGGTATTTAAAATCTTATTTCCCATTTTTCTCAATATCTGTATGAAGCAAAAGCCAATCTATCTAAGCCATTAGTATTATTTCTGCCGAAATTAACGGGTTGAGAAAAAAATGGTTCAGAGTAATCAACCGGGTTGTCTGAAGAAACTCTCAATTTTTTCTGTGACTTGTGCAATTTAAACTTTATCAAAATAAACATAACGATAAAATTGTAAATTTTTCACAATTAAATGGATTTAACTTTGATTAGTGTAAATAATAATAGAGAATAGAAGGAACTGCATTACGATTGGGGCCAGAAATACTAATTGGCTGTCAGAAAATAATACAATACGTAAATAGTTATTGATTATGGAGAAAAATGTGTGAATGATATTCAAAAAATAAACTTTCATCGTCTAAAAACAAATTACACAATTCTTGAAATAATTAAAAAGTTAATGATGGAAGGCAATAGTAAAAAGAAAAATAAATACTTGTATAAAAATAAAAATAACTATGTGGCAGGGGGGAGGGGGAGTCTTTCCTTCCTTTACTGTTCACCTAATTCTATGAACTACTACTTTACTGACAGATAAGCCATAAAAATAATGTCACGGAAGTCCTCTAATTAATCCAAAGGTCAATGTTTTCGGTTTTCATAAAAAATTATTTAAAAAACTTGCAGCTTACGTTTTTGGCACAGTTACCGAATAAAAATTCGTTTAGTCCAGCAATTGGATGAGCAAAATAACGATAAATTTGTTCAACACATTGTAAAAACTTTTAAACGCGTAAAAAGGAAATATAATTCATTGATGAATCACGGCCAAAGCCAAACTGACAGTACAAAACAAGACTCGTACAGTTCAATCCTATTGAGTTCACAAATAGTGGGGCAACTTCTCCATTTATGGAGTAAAATTGTATTGCCCATAATATGTTTTATCCCAGTTGCGCATGAATGGAAGGGGGCAAATGCGTCATGCGTCAGAGTTTTGATGATGGTAAAACGCAGTATTAAAGTCGCACATATACATTGTTGACTTGTAATCTAAATGATTCACACAATTCGTATCTAGTTTTACCAGTGAAATTTAATGTCAACATCCATCGGCTCCTTTGGGAAATCTGTGTGGCACCAGGCTGGGCAATTGGAATTTGTAACACGATAGTCTACATTTAGAAAGATAGGGTCAGTCATTCGTTTGTTTTACGTATATGGCTTTTAGTGCTTTATTCAAGAGAGATGAAGAAGAATAGAGAATTTCCGTAATTGCAGAAAAAATTCTGAAAGTATTTTGTTTACTATGAACTAAAACTGGAGAGAGTTTTTTTTCTCTATTACACAGGCAAAAAAGAATGTTAGACGTACTGACGAAAACAGAAAATATTACGGAGATGCTCAGTAATATTTTGAATATAGTGATTCTCACTAATCAGAATAGTAAAATCATCCATTCGAATCCATTTATTTCCTGAAATCTTCAGTTGTTTGCATCAATTACATTGGGTAGAAATCCTTACATTTGCTTAAGAGGTTCCCTGCACCGAGAATCTCGGTATTTTGTACCAATCATTTTTTTCATGTAACTTTTGAATGAAAACAAGTCCCTGACTAGAACAATTGACCCTGCCGTCACTACGATGCATAGAAGTGAGAACCAATCAGGGACGTTTCTCAACGTAACCTGTATATTTTCTCCCATTTGATCGTAAAAGAAGCACCGCCTTCGGCATTTTCGAGGTCTTTGAAAATGTTTAATCTCAATTATTAATTATGAAGTAATTGATTGGTGTTTTCGCAAAGCAAATTTCTCTGCTTGCTAAGCATACAACCCGTGAAGGTTTAACCAATATAGGGAACATGGCCAATAATCGGCCCAATATCGCAGCCATCCTCGTGAATGTTGGCACCAATAACGGGCCAATAATGGCCATTTCTGCTTTTCCTCCTAGGGAAATGCTTATGATAAACGCTTTTCAGGAAGAATTTGCTTTTCTGAAATTTATGCAATCCTATTGAAGTATAAAAAATGTATCTGAGGCTGCAATGGGAATAAATCGAGAAATAAAAAAATTTATTGTTTTGATGAAAGACGATGAAATCAACAATGAAAATAATGGCGAGGATTCGAAATTCTTTATTGAAATACGAACAATATCAGACCCTCCCTTCATCCTCCCATCACTTTAGTGCGTTTGCAGAAACACGTGCAGGCATATAGTACGAGATGTCTCTACTATTTTTTCATTACTTTCATTCACGGATGCATTGTGTTATTCGCTAGTTAAAATATTGGTAAGTGCCTTCCCCATGCACTTCTCTGAATGTGGAAGTCTAATCAAATTGATTAATTAAATTTGGATGATTGTTCAAAGTATTCTCGTGTAAGTTGTCGAGGGTGAAAAATACCTTCAATAAAATGGGGTGACAAGAAGAGTCAAAAGCGGCATGATTCAGGAGGGTTGCTCTGTGTACTTTTATTCTCTGTCTCTCTTCATTTTTCGCTTTCTCCCACTCGTTCGACAATCCAATCAACCTTCTTGCCCACCATGAGACCGATGGGGGAAGTGGAATTATATCAAAAATCGATAGAACTCGACCACACGAATTCTGACTGAGTATTCACGAGTTTTAAAAGGGTCTCATTTTTCATGTAATTAAGAATCAAACTTCCACAAACTTCTGGGATTAAAAATTTGGAACGATGATTTGAAAATATCGAAAATGCAAAATATTTTTCCACGATCAAATCAGATTTGGAGTTGAATAAAAGGATATAAATAGATTCTTTGATTTCTTGAATATCCGAACGATCAATTACTTTCATACCGACGGAATAATGCCTTTTTCTCACTGCTTTGATTAGACGAAATGAAAACAATTGCATTAGAGTCGAAACTTTGGTACAAACTTACAATTTATATCTAATTTCCTTCCATTTCCTTCAAGCTGCGTCATTTCATCCAACCAAAGCAGTGACCAAAAAAGGCTTTATTCACTCATATTATACATAGTTTTGTATTGATGTCAATATGTTGCATAATTTTCTACAGTACGTTCAACTTCTAGTAATGCCTATTGGTCAGTTATTTTTCCTTTCTTCGTTAATACTTTAATTTGATCGGATTAATATTCTTGGTCCGCATTTTGTCAGAAATTTTCACTAAAACGTCGCTATCTTCCTCAATTTCGAACATAATTCAGTGAAACTTAGCTTTTTCAAATAGTCGTCTCATCCGGAATGACTCTACCGTGGTCTACCCAGTTTTGGGACGTCACCCAGTAGCCGGACGGAGAGGCAATACATGTCCATAATTAGTTTTTATACACGATTATGAATTATTTCAATGATTGCATCTTGTTAATAAAAAAAAACGTTTTATTCACTTCATTCAAATTTCTAATTATTTTCATAATTTAATTCCGACCGTTCGGATACTGGAACCTTCACGGTATATGTGTTAAAGCTCCCATGTTGCTCGTAGTAAGCAGATAATCTAAATTAATTAGCAAAGGTCGTAACGTTAATTTCATCAATTTATTGATTAGGATTTCACTGTTTCGTCGCAAAAGTCAGCATTGCCACGCTATATGGTAACCCTAGAGTCAAAAAGGCGTGTGCCATTTTTCAAAAAATCTACAAAAATTGAATGTACATTTATTTTTCCAGGAGAACAAGAAGTCACGCCCTTTTATTATTCAGTAAAAAAAATTAGGATATAATTCAAATTTCGGAAATCATCTTTGCACTGAGACTTTTGTGTTAACGAGCACTATAAAGTCTCCGTAAAATTTTGGATATTAATAAAATACAGAATATTCTCTGCACTCTCTTTATTTACTCACATCAATGGAAAGACTCAAAACTGTTTATCCATGGTTCTTTCTCTTCTCCAGTAAATCCCAAATGAGAATACACAATAGATTTTATTTTTAAGTAACCAAAGCAAGATTCAACCACAACAACATCACACACTGTAAACTGGAAAACATGATTTCCGGCTGAATATCTGACTATATATTTATATTTGTATATGAATCGAAGGGATATAAAAAAATTGAGCGTCTGGTTGCGTGTCTCGCCGTCGATTGCGAGGTATAGTAAAAGAAGAAGAACCATGTATATACTGTAATATTGAAGGTACACTTGGTGGGGGTGAAAAAGGGACGAAGAGGGGCGACAATGCATCCAACATCTCCCCTGGCCCTGTTGGAGTTTCGCTACAATCAATAGTCGTTCTCATGTTATACAGAGAGTTTTGTAATTGTGCATTCTTTGCTTCCTTTCTGATTAAATTCATCCAAATAAATTTGAAATTTCGTCCCTCAAAGAAATATTTCAATCATTATTCTCCTTATAATTTATAAAGATTGTTCGTTCTTCTGAAATGTTAATGATTTTAGGATAAAACGGATTTTTTTTGTGGAAAAAATAGAATTGTGAGTTGGCACGACTCCAAGTCGATGACAAAACAATGGAGGTGGTACGGGAAGGAGTGATTGTTCTGTACTGTAAAATAACAGTTGAAGTAGAACAGTGTACATACAAGTGCAAGCAATCAGAAACACTGAGTACACAGACGAAAATACAGTAAGGGGAAATTGTGCATTAAACCAAGGCCAGTCGTTCCAGGGGCACGGCTGTAAATTAACCAGTTCTGAATTACCTGGCACACCTCCAACCTGGTCAACTGAGTCCTCCATTAATACTGTACAATTTATATACACCGAAAGTGGGTGCTTTTGTACTATTTTCGGGATATATTATCATTTTAAGGATATGCAAGTACTTTACCAATGTTGTTTTTTTCGTTAAAGCTTCTTGAATGGTGGTAGCTATACATTAGAACTATCATTCAAGCCCAATTTGAACCTAGGTTACCAGACATTTTTCAATGATTTTGTTATTTAAATATTTTAGTATTAAAGTTCAATTTTCCATTTTGAGCCGTAAGAATATTCTAAAAATCTCAAAAAAAATTGAATAGTTCAATTTGTAAGGAGAATTTATAGAAAGTTAGAAAATTGCATTTTCTGGGCATTGAGATATTTATCCATAAATAATTTATAAACAGTCAATTTTTTACCCTCAAAATGATGTTTTAAAAAACGTAATAAATATTTTTATATTCGGAATTTTAGCAGGAAGGGATATATGGCAAAAAATGGCGCTACCGGAAGTTCAAACAATCTTCATTATTCATTTATAAAAAGGGAATGTCTAAAAAAAAAGTTATATATTGCAAAATGTAGTTTGAGTAATGCTGACTATCTACGAATTTTTCCAAATTTTTCTTACATGATTCAGTCAACAATTTTGGCTATTGAATATCTCAAAATGTACAGTGTAGTCAGCACGAAACTATTGATGGTACTTGAATTACCTTAAGCATGTAGAATTTTTTAATTGCCAATTAAATAGAATCAATATACTCATTAGCGAAGTTTTTCACCGATGAAAAGAAAGAAAAACGAAAAAATGCGATGTCAGGTGTCGGATTAAATCAATTAATGTGAATACAATTACTTTTGGGAAATGATGCGAGATGGAGAATTTAAAAAAATGGCAATTCCAATTTGAGATAGTTGACGGCCTTTTTTGGTCTCTGCATGGTCTGATTTTGAAGGAGAATGATAAATTAAGTTTTTAATAATAAATAATTGCGACGACTGAAGCAATAGTTGATTTGATTTTCTAATAAATTAAATAAAGAACAGTCCTCCAACCGCAGTTTCGGTCTTCTTCAAAATAACAAAAGTTTTAAATCGAGAAACGGCCATAAGTAAAAAAAGAAGATTAAAAATCCAAACATTTTGAACAATATCCACATAAGATTTCGCTGATTAGTCATGTTGATTTCTTCGTATAACCGAGTTTACATATTCTCTCAAATTCCAAGTTCTGTTATGGCGCTTAGCCAACTATCCTTTCAATAAAATGTCACTGAATGTTCGTTAATTATTATCTCTCACACTAAAAAATAAAAAAATCTGATTTTTTTTCAAAGATTCAGAAATAGAATCTCTCGATTGAATAAAAAAGAGAGGGGGGGTAGCCAAATAAAGTTCTACTACCATAATGCCTCAAACCTCATTGTTTCCGCGATATTCCAAAAATAAAATCACTCATAAAATTTTTCTCTCACTTGGTGACATTCTTTTTCTCAAGCACTGTGAACGTTATTACGACTGGTTTGACGCAGTAAACCAACCGACCGAGTGCAAAACTGTGCACATATAATATATGAAAAAGAACAGGTAGTACCCCAAGTACGTATTAACTACCGCCCACTCCTCCAATTTACTCTTAACCACAGTATATACATGATTATTACTGCATTACAATATTCTCGCGTGCCTGAACAAGAGCCACCCATATCAGAGACACAAACTGAGCCCATTCACCTCTCACTTCAAGCAAATTTCAGTTAATTTCTGTCTATCTTTCATAATTATTTTCCCATTTTTCCTTTAAATTTCAACTTTAAAATTTACTCTTGCATGTACATTAATTTAGCATGTTGATTTTTTACAGTTGAGCTGCAGTAACCTTTGCTCCTGTCACAACTCGTACTGGCCAAACTGTAATTGTATACGCCAACTTTTAATGTATCGTTACGCAGTCATAAAAAACTACAATGTACAACTTTCGAAAGAATCGTGTAGTGGATTTTGCTTTAAATTCCCGCCGCTAGATCACTCCACTTATCGATCATCTATAGATCCCTGCAATGTCAACCAAAACAATATTGTCTATTCTTATATTCTATAAATATTCCCATTGGTATTTGAATCGAGGAAATATCTCGAACGGATTTTTTTTCACTTCTATAATAAAATTCTTTGCAATTTAAATTAGTAATTGAGGATAATTGCTTTGGTAATGCAACAAATGCGAGATCGCAAGCTTACACCGCAATTGTTAACACCATTTGGTGAGTGTATGAGGATCGTAAAATTCAGTGAAGCTATCATTAAAGGCTCGTAGAATGTACGGGATGTTGGCTGTTGTAAATATTTTATATGTTCTCCTTGAAAACTTTGTTTTTGATTACCTTGGTTAATTTCAACTGGAGTCCCATTCACCTCGGAAAATTAGTTGCGACACTTAATTTTTACCGGTGACGCTCAACAATCAACACTTCGATAATAATAACGGGGAAACTGAGTATTTTAGTCAGTCAAATTGAATTTTCGAGAAAAGTTGGAGACTTGACTATTTAATATTGTACAATAGTCGCGTGGATGCTCGCCGTGAAAATTCAGAAACCGCACAAAGGAGGCCGCTTCTCTACTCACTGGGTGTCGCGATGTAGTATCTTTCATAGCACTTTCCACACACACACACACACTCTTTCTCTGGAAGTGCAGCTAAGCTCGAGACACGCACATCCACGAAAAGTCACATAAGAAGAGGAAAAAACCCGTGAATTTCAAAGGAACAAAGAGAAAACAATGAGTGCAAGAGAGAAAAATAAAATGTTAGAGAAGGGTTTCAAAAAATGAAGAATAAAAAACGTGTGAGAGCCGACAATAAAAGAAAAAAGAAGAAAAGTTAGAGTTGAGAAGAGAACGAATGGCGTCGGAGCTTTCCTCGTGAATACGGACGAACTATTTTGTACCGAGGGAGGGAAAACCAAGCTTCGTATACTTATATTGTGTGCCTATATATATATCTATATAATACATATAATCTGTCCTTTTTCCTCTAATCTTCCTTATGGAAGTAAAGTGCGCGTGTGCGTAGGACTTAGTGGCGCTGCGCGCTTGTGCAAAAGGTGAAAGAAATTTCAATTCACGTGCGATACGAGCGAAAAAGAAAACGTTTGATGCTTATTTCCTGGTAATGAAAAACTAACAGACAAGGAAGTTGAACGGATTAGAATTTAAAGAAGTTCGTTAGAGCATGAACAATGCGAGGATTCTCCATTAAATTTTTTAAGAATACTCCACGAATTATCCACGGAATTTCATTTCCTCCATTCAAATATCGCCTGACAATTACACTAATAATTAAAATAATCGAATAACGCTTTGAATGAAGGGTAGAATAGTCGGCGGAATCGTTAGTCCGACGTCACAGCTGAAACGTCAGAGAATGGGGTGGAAAGACGCAAAAAAACACCACGATGCCGCCACCCTAACCAACAATGCTCTGTCCTTATCTCGCTCATCCCTCTCGTCTACTTCGTACATTCTCCTGCTATCTATACCGTGAAAATGTTCTGTCCTCAGTCATCCCTACTATTTCCACTTCGGATTCTGCGCTGTCGGACGACATTGTAAAATACCTCCTTTGTTCCGCCGTCTCTACACGTCTCGATTCTGTCCCACAGTCTGCGGTGGTGCTGACACATGAGATGCACATGAATTTCTCTCTGAATCAACCAATTTTCGCTATCGGAATTTTTTTTATTTTTATTTACATGTCGATACTTGTAATTAATGCATTGCTTAAAAATTGTTGAAGTACAGAAAAGTACTTGAACAGTACGAGTTTCTTTCAACAATAGAACAAAAGAGGGCTTTAAAAAGCATCCACAATTCGGAACACCTCGTTTGAACGAACTCTCAAGGACTCTTGCTGCATCTCAATTTTTTTATTCATATTTCAATAAGGAAAAACTGTAAATTTTCACCTCAGATATTTCTCTACGATTGTGCTCAATCACTGACCCCGTTACCAAAAATACGAGCTTTTTTTGTGAAAAAAATTAGAATGAAAAAAGGAGAGGAGAATATCCTGCAGGTATTCTAAATGCATTTTAAAGCCAATTTTCGCGGCGTCATTCGGGCAAAGGGCAGTTGTTCTGTGGACTGGAAGAAAAAAGACTTCACAGTGGAAGTTCAGAGAAGGGTGTGGCAAAGGGACAGATATAATTTTTAACTTTGACTGCCAGCAATTATTACACATGGATAGATCGAATAATCTTTCAGAGTGAAAAAAAGTCGCTTCGTATTTTATAAAAGTGCCATTTTCTCTGAATTTTTATTGCGATTTCAATTAAAATTCTGTGAAAAAAAAATACAAATGATAAATAAAGAAATTAGCTGGGAGTAAAAATAAAATCTGAGTATCGTCCGTTGGCCTCTTGTACATTAAAAAAAGAAAAATGGAGGGGGGAGGGAATCGCGCAACCGATCTCCTCTTCACGGACTCTGACTCCCGTCGGGTTGTGACTCCTGAAGGGAGCGCAGAGCTAAGTACAACGCTCTCTCCCACGTCGCTGCCGTAGTTATATCCGCGCATATAGGGCTCTTGAAATAGAAATCCTCCTCCAGATTCTTTTGCACGTACGAGACGCAACGAGAATGACGATCACATTTCGAAAGATTTGTTTGTTTATAAATACGAAGTAATTACACAAAATTGTGAATTTGACGCTATTTAGTAATTAAATAATGTCATTTGTTTCGACATTCAAATAACGATGCTTGACGAGTCCAGTTGAATTTTAAATGAATTACCAAATGGAATCAACATTTTTTATTGAGTTGCTTCATCAAAGTAGCCTGTCTTTATGAATTCACATACACAATATTACCCTCCTTCTAATTATTAAATCCCATACTTTTCCCATTCAATGCTCGCACTTGCACTCTGGGGAAAAATTACCCAGAGATTTCACAGGATGATATCCAGGAAAATGATGTACGTGTCCGGGCATATTAATTATTAGCATGAAATATTATGTATTTTGAAATTCGCGGAATAGTTTTCATCGAGTTACACACGTCAATGAGGCGCTGTACTTAGACGATGAGGTGTGATAAATCTGAAAAATATATTTGGAGTAATTCGTGGATATTTCGTGAAACGCGCTGGTTCACTGGACAAACTAATGTGGTACAGAAATATTATTTTGAGACATAAAACAGAAAAATGTGTTCCAAGGATAACCGAAGGCAGGCAATTCAACAGTTTCAAAACAACAACTCTCATTTGTATTATAGAAAACCAAGAAAACACTCGGGTAAAATAGGAGAAAGATAGTATTTTTAATATCAGATGGCTTTCTGTCTAAGTCTCATTGTCAGTCTCACGAGCGCACAAGTAATTTGCCGTGCATGACAAATTCGCAAAGTACGATTCATAAAGTAACTCGCACATACACATGCACGCAGATTTTTTCTTTGTTTCTACTCTTGTTTCTTTTAGTTTCATACGTTTTTTTTCCGTACCTCATCCATCTCGTGTCGTCCGTGGGGTCTCGCACTTTGTTCTTAACTTTTCTCCTTTTTATGTCAGTAATTAGAAAAATAAGAAGTGCGAGTAGAAAATTAACAAAGCCTACTCTTCTGCACTCGAATTTTTTCAATTGCGAGACACATTTGTAACTCCGTTGTTATATCGTCCAAAATATTTAACAAAAAAAAAAAATGAGACAGAAAGACAAATAAGTGAAATATTATCCCGGTGAAAAATTGACTCGAAATTTGAGAATTATGTAATTTTCGTGTTCTTTCGTAGTTTGGTTTCGGGGAAGGATGAAGAAATTTGAAGCGAAAAATCCTCAAAAAGCCATAAATTTAGTTTTTCCCACCACTGAAAAGAATGAAGGTAACACGTGTCAAAGTAACACTGATGAAATCACACCCAGAGAAACACGACGTGTGGTCTCTATATGCCAATGTCGAGAACGGGACAAAATGCACTCAAGTGTTTGAACATTTGAAGCCCGTCTCCCTTTTTCCAACACATATTGTGAGTTGTTCCCACTTTATTATTTTTTTGCTTCATAGTCAACTGGAAAATGAAACGAGAATTATACGATGTCTGGGACTCATCCGAAGTACATTGAAGAGAGCACATGTGAGAGAGCATTTAAACTGAGGCTCTCTGTGAAACTTTAAGCGATCAGAGAAGTTAATAGCAGGAAGGGGGGCACCAAATGTATGATGTAGTTTTGTATCAAAGGGTCAAAGTAAAACCGCAGATGGTTGGATCTTGAGGAATGAGATATTTTTATTATCTCTGGTGATGAACATTTCGAAAATGGTACACTGAGTTTCAAAGGGACGGAGAAATGAGGAAATGAAAGTCAATTTAAGTTTGAAAATAATTTTTCATAAAATATTTTTGTTGTTTTGAGAATTAGTTTTTGTTTTGAAGTAATTAACGGAGGTGAAGCTCTTTGCAGAGAGAGAAAAAATCAATTTCACTATTGAAAATACAGCAACGTTTATTATTGAGGAATATAGCTGTAATTGAATTATAAATTATTAACAATATAATAATCCTAACTATTTTCGTACTTGTTTTTTCATTTCAAAAGGAAAGTTATACTCAGGTAGATAAAAAAAAATTTGATTCAAATTATAACTCAACAATAAATAGTCAATTATTGGTTGGAAGTTTCTATAATGCTTGGAGTCTTTTTTTTTATTGGAAATTTTTGGAGTTCATTATTGTTTTTCTTTACGGAAGAATAACTGTCAATCTCATGCTCTTCATCGCATGTATTGTGAGGCTTAACATTGGCTTATCAATTGTAACTAATTACTCATGCTCGGTAACGTATTTCATAACATTTTTATCTGTTGAAAGATAATGAGAAAGGAAGACACGTGTGTCTCTCTTTACCGTTACGCTGCGTCGAAATCATCTTTGGAAATTTTATCACCTCAAAAAAGGTGATTCCTGTTAATTTTTCAACTGCTGCATTAGAAAAGCAATTATTGATCCATGAAAATAAAAAAAAATGTTGAATGGCGAAACCAAAAATAGAAGATCGCATTGACAACGATGAACGAAAGTTTGTAATTAAATTACGAATAAAAAATGGATAAATGAATCTAGAAAATAGATTATACTTCATATTATTTTGTAATTTTTCTAGAGAAATGAAATTTGCTCTTGATGATGATTTCATAAATGTTTCGGAGTGTTGAGCACATTAAGATAATTTCATGAGTTGACTTTCAGTCAATTGCTCTTGACCCCAAAGGCCGAATTAGTTCCCGACTGAAACCAAAAAAAGATGAATTTCTTTATGTCTACTCTTCAGAAACTAATGAGAAAGGGAAACACTCGTCTCGTTTTATCATTTCGCTACTGAAATATCTCTCACTTCAAACATAGCAAACTGCATTTAGCTTTCTTTTCCAATTGAAATATCCCAAATTCAGTGGTTGAGAGACTAAAGAGAGCAACGAGGCATCTACACTGTGCACATGCCAACGACAGATGTCGAAAGTATGTGGGAAATGCAATGGTTTAACATTGTGTTTAGAATTCTCAGAAGTCTCTACGATTCTTTCATTCTGCGATAACTTGACTTTTTAGCCCCATGTATTCACTCTCGTGTTGTGAAATACTTGAGATTCTATTCTGAAACTATTGGCCAGAAAATACTCAACAGAATATAAACTTTTATTTGCATTTCATAGTTCTTGTTTTTTTTCAAAGAAAAATCCAAAACTTAACCATGAAGTTTTCTCAAACAATTTTTTGTACCGTGGAATTTGTACTCTGTAGATAATTTATTCAGCTGTTTCAATTCCAGAAAGTCGGCGATTGTATATCTTCATTCCGTACTATGAACTCAATATAGGTACTGATTATTAATACTGAATAATAATGGTATTGAAGTGACACGTGAAATGATATTATAATATCGTCACCCTAGAGTTAACAAGGCGTAAGTCCCATTTTTTAAAAATCTATAAAAATTTAATCTGCACTCGTTTTTTCATATGAATACTAATTTACGCCCTTTTATTATTCAGCAAGAAAAAATGGCTCTTACGCTATGAATTTTCGAGTCATAAATTTTGTGAATTTTCAAGATAATATGAAGTTTGTTAAATGTTCCAATACATTTCCGTTAAATTTCAAATAATTATTTTCTAACAGTGTAGCTACTCGTGTAGGGTTGGCCAGTAAAGGAAAAACGGGCGATAATCGGTCTAATAGTTGGTATATACACGGTGTAATATGGTGCATACACGAAGAAAAATGATCGATACACTCAGAAGAAAAATACTAACATTTAGTAATTTGATGTTTTTGTCACAAAAAAAAACAATTGAAATAAGTAACTCTGTTATTCTTCTGAAAACGGCGTGTTCCCCACTGGGAAATCTGCATTGCTGCGAAACAATCTTTTTGGAGGGAAATGAAAATTTGATTTCAATCACTTTTCGTCAAAAAAACTCGTTCACTAAAGCCTACTATTTTTTTCTCAGATAAGCAACTAACATAAACAACTAATGATTTCAGGAAATAAATGGATCTGAATAGATGATTTTATTATTCTGATTAGTGACAACCACTGTATTTTAAATAAATATTACTGAGCTTTTCAGTAATTTTTTCTGTTTTCAACCGTACTTTTCACCATTTTTTTTCTGTGTATATTCTCCCAATATTGGACCAATATCCTGAGCTGGAATGGGTCCAATATCACCTGAGAACATCAGTCCATATTACCTTTCAATATAAACCAATATCATGAACCAATATTGGCCTGATATCACGAGCCAATATGTCCAAATATTACACGGTCGATTTAATCACTTGAAAATTTATCTGATATAAATATATTAAAATAGAATTCAAAATTCCATCCCAAGTCCTTTTTTTTCTAAATTCATTCCAAGGTATGGATCAAATTTTCATTAATTTATAATTTTCCATGAATATTTGAATGTATTCTGCGAGTGAGTGAAATTTCGGGAAATTCATAAAACTTTAAGGACCCGCTGATATGAATCCGGTGATGAGAAATTCAAGTAAATGAGCTATTTAATTTTTCATTCAAAATTGAGAATTAGAATTCTTCTTTGGAATTCCAATGCTCATTAACTTTCGAAAATCGTATTCCTCGAATTCTTCACAACAAGTGAAACTTTGTACAAAACGAGTCTCAAGTTGAACCAGATCTGTGATGTTGAAATTTAATATGCATATTGACATTGAATTTTCCATTTTTCCTCCAATATTCTAAGCATCTTGAAAACAAGTCTAGTATCTCAGAATAAGACATCATTTTTCACAATAAATATATTCAAGTCCATGTACATTACATGATTCCCACTGTAATGACGTAAAAGAAGCTCTGTACACTATGATACTCAAACGTTGAAGACGATCGAAGCTGACAAAATGAATAGCTAACTATTTGGGTTATGTAAAACATTCGTGAAGCTCTAAGGTTTCATATCATTCCTATCTTTAATTAGATAAAATAAATCAACGAATTCTCTTGTAATAGCTGTCCCATTGATAATAACCATGTTCAGGCTCTTCACAGAGTGGTGGAAACTGAAAAAAAGAGAATACAGACGGTACAAGTGCCGAAACAGAAGAAGCTCTGACGTTTTTTCGTGAACCAAACCAGATCAGATTACTCATTCAGTAGAACTTCGGAAGACCGCTCTTCAACTGGGGCAAAAACAATTCGTACAACGTATAAATTGATGCAATTTACCGAAATTATTTACACCGAAACCCCACGGATTTTATCCAGATTTATTAGTGTAGTATAAAATTCTAAAGTATCGTAGAACTCAGCGACTACATCACTTAGATCAATAGAACATACCACGTGATTATTGGAAGGTCGCAATGACCGCATCAGTCTCATGTTTCGTATAATTGTATATATTCTGCAGTTGTATCTACAGACTCCTTGAATATTCAATCAAGCATTTGGATAACCAGATTCTCAATGCAAGAATAAATAATTCATTCGAACTTTTCTCCGCCAGTTTCTATTTTCTTATGGTTTTTAGGGAGTTTCCTTAGAAATCTCAATTCATTGGGATTTCTTGGAAAATTTTATGGAAGCAAGACACAATGCTCCTGGAACCACCTGACTTTTTAGATAATTTCCCCTGATCAGGAAGATTTAAGACAACAATTGGAAATTGAATTATAAGGAAACATTCAAATATCATGTAACATTTACACCCAGCGAGAAACACTATGTGTTACGTGGGGGGAAGATGGGTAGTAAATTTACAATTATGTTTATGTTTACAATTTTTTGATGATATTCTGACAAATTTTATCATAATTTTAGTTTATTAAAAAAAATTAGCCATCAAAATTAAGAAGATTGAATTGATAAAAAATGAAAATGCAATCATTTTATTGATTTTAAAAATTGAAAAAAAATTGGAAGTTGAGTAGATTTTCCTCCCGCCTCACTCCCCCTCTCTCTCTCTCTCTCTCTCTCTCTCTCTCTCTCTCTCGTAATCACTAGGAAAACTCTATAAAATCAGGGCATTGTTGCTTTTTATTCCTACTTTAAAGAACTACTTGGTTGATTATTCCTAATCAACAAAACTTCGAAATGCACTCAAGAATGTCGATGAAAGAAATGAAGATAAATTGTTACTTCACCACTATTAATGGTTTTCAATCTCATTTTCTGACTTCAAGCTTAATCCGGGAAGAAAATAGCTGAGAAAACTTGTTACAACATATGATTAAGTGAATGACAGAATACGACACGGTTGAGTCGTTAAATATCAGGTCAAGGTTATTTTATGCTCGGAAATAAAATGAAACTCCTCGGGGAAAAGAGCCAGTGGAGGACCGAAAAAGAAAAAAGAATTCCCTGAGAAACACTCGAGGAGTTTCGATTGATGAAAGTTATCGTTTGGACGAATTCTCTTAGAAGGTTTTTCAGGTCAAGGCTTCAGTCTTCGTTAACTTCCTTATTTGGTTCCCCTCCAAATATTTTCTTGTAACTGCATATTTACATATTAATACGACACAAGACAGAAACATCCTTTACATTATTTATCTGCATCACAGTTTCGAAGATGCAGCAGGTATTATTAAAAATAGATGCGCATTCGAGCCATTCAAAGCACATGTACAGGCACTCGATGTCATGGGAAGACTCAAAGAACTCCCCCTTTCCTTCAAACGATACGTGATACCTTGAGAACGCGTAACATACAGCGCACGTTTGTTTACACACAACTACTTCAAACACGTAATTAATTTAATATGTAATGCAGTGTACAAAGGAAATCAATGATGATGAGATGCTTCTAGTATTTTCGCAGTGAAAAGTCATGAAATTCGAAATTTTGAATGTTCAGAATAATATTTAGTTATTAACTATTAATTAAACTTTCATTATTGAAAATCAGTAGACTTACAACTGCGGAATTGTTAGGGCATTGAATTTCGGACAAAAAAATAAGAAATGCACAAGCAGGGTTTGAACCCACGACCCTCAGATAACTGATGCTCTACACAGTGAGAACAAAATCACAAATTTTACAGAGGTATTCTGAGAAAATGTAGTGTGCTCATAATAAGTAACAAATTCATTTAAACTTAATTATTAATTATGTGAATATCGTCATAAATTACCGTTTGGGATCACAAAAATTAATATAGCACCCACAACAATTATCACTCCAGAACCGTGAAATTTCATGTTTAAACCTTACTTTTTTGGTGACCACGTGTAATTTTTCATTTATTTCCAGGAAAATTTGTTTCTAAATGACAATTTTTCACATTCATTCGTACGAATAGATCAAGAGAACAGAATACTACTAGATTATTATACGGAACCGTAATTTTTCCTATTTTTCTTCTCCGTGTACAGCGGAGAAAATTTGCAAATGATGATCAGGAAATTCAATACGGGGTGGGAAGAAGTGTTGTCGATCAATCTCTGCAAGATTACCTCGATAAATTCCTCAATCTTTACCTCTCCCTATAACCGATTAATAATTAGTTGCTTCACTTTGATTATAAAATGTCTCTGAGACACTTCGATGAACGATAGGGAATAGCGTATCGACATCAATATCACGATCAAGCCATTTGTGCTCCAAAATTCTCTATTCCTTCTCAGTATCTGAGTATTACTCAATTTTTCCTGGTAATCCCAAGGCAGAAGTATCTGCTCGTGACAGATCAAATTATGTCACGATCAGCGTGATATTCTTAGAAGTAAAGAATGTTCTTCCTGAATCCTGAAGAGAAAGATGGATTTCTTGAATATCCGCAAATTGAAACATTTCAAGGACTGAAATATGACAGGATAATCATTAACTTCGTATATATATA
>JABSMS010066072.1:0-21237 GCA_018902275.1 Aleiodes sp. PSUC_FEM 10030003
GTGAATTGAATACGAATAATTCAATTCAATACTGAATTGAATATTCAGTACTAATGAATTTTATGAATAGTTCGAATAATTCAAATATTCGAAAATATTCATTTTCAAATATTTTGAAAATTTTGAAAATTTTGAAAATTTTGAAAATCATCAATTATCAATTCCAGAACATAGAAATAGAATTTCTTTTCATACTGATAATTGGTGTTTCATACTACGATGTACCAATGGGATTAACCATTGAGAGAAACATTTCCATTAAAGTTCTCTCAGTTGTAATGAATATTAATACAGTACATGCACAGAGTATATTTTCATTCCAAGCATTATTAATTTCTCTCTGATACTGCAGTCTCTTGTTCAAATCTTTCTACATTACCTTTCACTTTTTCTGATCCTCCCTTTAACATTGTGTAAACAATTTGGATTCTTTTCATACTTTACAGAAAATAATTTTTCAAAAAAATGTATGGAAACTGAGATAAAAAGAAAAGCAGAATGTGACGAGTATGCTGTTGGGTTATTTAGTTTGAAGCCATTGGGATTGCATACGACCACCTGCTCCAGACAGGAGCCAACATTCACCCTCTTTTCCACCCTACTATGAAAACTACTTTCCTAATGTAATATCCTGGATGGCGTGTGCATGACACTTTCACTGGATATTAGAATAATAAGCTCTACCACACCTGTTCGCTACATCGTGTTTATACCTGAAATACTACTTTTTTTTCTTTCATCAAATGAATTTATTCATGCTGTGGTGGCAAAAATTGTGGATAAAAACTCATCAACTTCTCTTTTATTTATTTGTGAAGATTTTCAATTAAAATTATTGACATCGAAGGTGGCGGAAACCATTTCACGTATGTCAAAGAATAATTAAAATTAATATGCATCATCATAATTTTTAATAAACCTCATTTTAAAGAAATTATTCAGAAGCACTAGAAGATTTGGTTACAAATTTGTAGACGTCAATTAAATGGGATAAAATATCGTAGAGATTTTATGGAAGTAATATTTTCAATTTATTTATCGCTGAATTTTTTTTTTCATTATTGCTATCGTCTCTTTGTGGTAAAAAGCCTTACAAAATTTAAAAAAAAATTCCTGTGGATTTTGAGGTTATCAAAAAACCGATTCACAGGAGAAAAAATGGCATCACTCGATTTAAACGAAATTAATTTTTCTATTTATAACAAATGATAATCTGTGATTTTTTTTTCAAATTTTTATCGTATCATTAAATATTAAAATTTAATTAGTAACGATCAACGATTCTATAATGTAATCAGTACGAAACTATTGTCGGTGCTTCCTCCTTGAGAAATAACGCGAGAGAAACCCAAGAATACTATGGAAATAATTACAAAAGTGGCATTTTCATCGAGAATGTCATCACGATTCGAACAACGCTTAGCTTCCGTACAAAAGCCGCAAGAGAAGTTGTATTCTCAACCGATTTCCAAAGCTAATATCGTTTCAATTTCATCCAAAACGAAACATGAACCTTCTAAGAATTCTATCGAAATTTATCTTCCAATTTAATGTCACGTTCCTCGCACTTGGTTATTTTGTATTTCAATGATGAATTCCTGTAATCAAACGAACCTTTGTAACGTGAAGTTGTGAAAATAGTCAATTCTTTTGATAAAAAGTTTCATTCACTTATTCATTATTCAATTTTGTATACATGTAAAATGTATTTACTCAAGTTAGAATAGTTTTGGAACACTTCAGACTGCTTACATCCTGTGTTCTCACGTCAGTCTCACCCCACAAGTTTGGTACGCACAAGAGAGATGAGCTTTTCATGTAACCCAGAAAGTAGATTAATCTTCCGTTGCCTCTTCTCCATTCACAAACAGCTACTGGATATGCTCAATGCTAAAGGCTACTTTAATGTTGAAATTCTTGTACAGAAATGCGTTAAACTTCTCAGTTCTTCATTGAAAAATTCATTAATACTCTCGATAAGCAATTTCCTTTTCTGTGTTCAAAATTTTCCATAGAACATTTTGTTTGCATTCTAGAATAAAGGTATACATCAATCAAATTATTAATTCGTCGAGGTTCATCGCAATTCAGAAAAAAATTAGGACAATGCAATGTTTATTACTTCATACAGCTGAAAAATTCGATAATTGATAAAAAAAAAAAAATTGCTATCTAGTCTGACTCTTAATCATTTGCAAAGAAATCAAAAGAAATATTTGACTACGCAGCTTATATCTCGTAATCGAGGAACAAACTAAAGATCATTTGGGATCACTGCCTTTATGCTCTTTTCATTCTTCTTCTCTTCCTCTCCCTCTCTCTCTTTTCTTTTTTCATAGTAGCAAAAATGAGAATGAAGAAAATGACAAAGAAATCGAATTAAATAAATGAGGTGGAAGAGACAAATGTAAATAAGATTAGGATAGCCGTGGCAACGAGAAAACGGAGAAACTACTTTTTTATTCCACGAGACCCAGCAAACACATTCATTCTCTTCTCTTGTTCTTTTTGCCCCCATATATACCCGTTTCTACAGCCTCTCCTTTTCTCTCATACCCCTCGCACTCATCTGGCTTGGCTCCATGGGTTCCCCTTCGGATAAACTCGAGAGTGGGTGAATCGATTATCGTATGAAACGCGATAGAAATTCCACTGCAGCTTCAATTGTCATTTTTTTTTCTTCAAATTCTCGATTTTCTTTGTCCCAACGTTCATAGATGAAAATTAAATTTTTTTTCACAACTTCTTGTTACTTAAAAAACGATTCAACAGTTTAACGTGAATTGGAGCAGGTGCAAAAGATAGTTCTGACAGTGTTCAAGTGCAGAAAAAAAGGTCGAAAAGAGAGAAGCACGAGAGGGAGAGAGAGAGGGATAGGTGGGGAAACGTGGGTAACTACTGACGTGGAAGTGGCAACAATTTCCGCTGCTTCGTTTTTCTTGAACATTCGAAAGAACTTGAGTATGAAATGGGAATGGAAAAAAATTGAGAAAGAGAGAGAAGGCAACAAGCATCGTCTAAACGTGGGTTTGAAGATGGTGAGTTAAAGAGAAGAGAATAAGGAAAATGAAACAAAATAGAAGAAAAAGAAGCGGTTGAGATGGGAAGCTTCTTAGACCACTGGCTTGGGGAGGCCGAAGCAACTAATGTACAAGAGAGGGATGGCAATGTCCCGTATTTTGCCGTGCTCCGTGGATCCAATGTGCAGTCAAGCTGAACAGCTAATTCGGAACGTGCGACGACTCGGAATTCCGTGTACGGTACAGTCAATGGTTGGGGGATGCACACAGAACAGTCAGGATGCACGAGGAACTCCCTTGGGATAACAGAGAGGAAACTGAACGGGAAAGCTCCGGGCGGCAAGAGAGGGGTAGGAGGGCAAAGGCAAGTAACGTCGACGCGATGATCTATCCCTTTTGGGTTTCTGTCCTCTAGCTACGTCGATGAATATCCCTGGCATCGTAATATCCTGCTAATTGGTATTCCAGTCCACGTATTGCCTACCGTAATTCACGTGATGGAATTGTCGCTATTGATTATTAATTACAACTTTTTTATTATTAATTAACCAATGATAATTTGATAAATTATCGAAAATAAAAGACATTGTTCTTGACGTTTCACTTGAAAATAACTGGAGTTGGTTGAGTTTCGTTTTTATTCAGAGTTGAACACTTGAACAATTCAGCTATTGTTTCGATAGTTTATGAAAGTGGATGAAATTGTTGAGAAAAAACAAAATGGAAAACATGAACAAAATTTTTTATGTAAATATTTAAATTTCTCGAGGAAATACACTTGAGCTTTTTTTTTTTTTACAGTGTTCGTGTTTCGAGTACTATCAGGAAAATTTCAATAAATTTTTTAACAATCCCATAAAACACTCAACTCCAGTTGCATTTGAATTTGTAGAATTTTTTACTTTGTTTTCGTGTTAAACTTTTAATATCAGGGAATAATGAAAATAGGCAGGCTTTTAAAAGTTTTTGAGCTTCATGAAGTTTGTGTATCTCGTTTTCGCTCTCGCTCTTTTTCCTCCCGTTCACAGAGAAAAGCAGAAAGAGAGAGAGAAAGAAATGGGGATAAAAGTGGAAAAAAAGTTTCATCGCTGGCCAAGTTCGCAAGCTACAAAAGAAAACTTGTGAATAAAAACTGCCGGATGAATAAAAGCTCCTCCATATGCATGCTTGAATATCGAATATATCGATACGTATAGCTGTGTATATTTTTTTGCTTCATTCATCAAGCAAAAATCAATAAAGTTTTATTGGGAACTAAAGGGAAAAAAAATCTAATTAAAGATGTAACGCAAAAATATCCGGATGAAAAATTCCAATTTTCTCTTCTCGTTGTCAAAATATTTAATATTGGACAAATTAAGATAAATATTTAACAATTATTTTCTCAATCACTAAAACTAAAAATACATAAATTAACAGGAACATGCAAAAAGAAACACTGTTTGAGTGCAATAGAAGAAAAAAAAGTTGAAAATCCAAAGTTATAGCTGAATTTTTTATTTACAACTCGTTAAGAATTCATCTTTACTTTTGCTTGAGTGAGTAAATACGATGGGGCACAAGGAGAAAAGGACTGTGAGTCGAAGTGCACAGTTTTCACGTGGCTGGTGTGCTTGCAACCGCAAAGAAGAAGAAGAAGAAACCCCCAGGAGCTGGTAAATAATGGCTCCCAGACTGTGAGCTATTTATCAACGCGTTTGGGTGGTTGGGGTTGTGATGGTAGCGGGGGGAGTTGTTGGATGAAAAAAAAAAGGAAAATATAAAGAAACACCGAAAAGAGAGCAATCGCGGGGATCAAGATGAAAAGACGATTGAATGTGATGAGATAGATAGATAGAGAGACAAAGATGCACAACACAGCGAATTAGAATGATTTTCTCTCCCACTCCGTGATATTCTGGCCTTTTCAAGCATCATGATAAAAGCAATTGGTGGCAAGAGACAAAACTTTTCACCCCATTGTCATTTTATCAACGCCTCTGCTGCCAAAAACAGAATAGCCAATTATTACATGGTTTTGTCATTAATTAAAACATTAATTAGAATAGAAATTAATGGGTAAATGAGGGTGGGATAATTTTGTTCATAAATTTTTTGGCTATTGTTGGGTAAATTCAACGGCCCAGAGACAGAGAAGGCACAAACGACTGGGAGAGAAAAGGATAGAGAGAGAGAGAGAGAGAGAGAGAGAGAAAGAGGAGATGGCTCACTTTGTGACTTTGTTAATCCATTGCTCGACGTGCCTCAACGAGAATAAAAAATGCAGTTTCCCAGAGCTAATGGACGGGTGCGCGGGACGCTAATGCGAATTCACTTTAGCGAGTTTCATAGAGAACACCTTAACCTCTTCTTGTCTCTGTCTTTTACCGGGTGGCTGCTGTTGCTGGTACTGCTTCCGTCTATTGTACAATTAAAGCTCACTTTCACCATTTTCTCACCCCTTTGGTCCATCTACTTTTTCATGAAACAAAAGACGCGGCACTTTGTGTCTTGGATGGAGAAATTAATTTTCACGAAATTCGGTGAAAATTGATGGTAATTTTGTTTCAATTAAGCAGTATCAAGCACTTTTTTTTTCATTGCGTTCCATTGAATTAATTTGAAAATTTCGGAAGTATTCATTTACTCACCTAATTAATTATCCTTCCTTTTCAAGTAAAGAAATTCTTTGAATGAGTAGGGTAAAATTTACAGGCCAATCTCGCTATTCTTTGCAAACGAAATCGATAATCGGCGGGCATGAATTCCACGAAACAAAAGAAACATAGATAACAGAATGTCGTCCTTTGGAGCTAAGATCGAAATGTTTTTCGCTTAATCCGGAGAGCATCAGGAGAATTTTCCTTTCGTTTTTGACATTTCGTGCCGCCAGTTTTCTGCTTGTTTGGGCATTCGAAACCGAGTTTAGCCATTTTATGAAGCATATAGAAATTGTTTGGTATTATCATCATCATCATCTTCACTCGATCTCCCAGTTTGATCATCTTTTTCTTCATTTTACATTAGTGAAATATGAAAAATCATTATTAATCAAGCAGTGCTTCTTGCGTCGAGCACATGATCTAGTGAGCGGAATTGCGTGATCAGTCTCGTCTCGTTCATACAGTGCAATAATTCCCATCCATTATTTTTGTTCCAGCTATTTTCTTCGAAAAAGTAATGACGAAGATTGATTAATTCTGAATAAAGTTCACTGTTGTATGCGAATGGATACAGTCCATTAGAATTGAGAACATAAATCTCATTATTCAGATGTACGCTAGAATTTTCTTCTCTTTTTCAATCTCCCGGGTTCTTTCGTAATCAAGCACTGCTGGCAATGAAACGAAATATTCTCTTCAAATTCTACACATTAAGATGAATTCTCCTGCATGAAATACTGTATTTGAATTTTCCATAAAATTTTTGAAAATTATTTTTCCATTAAAAAAAATTCTTTGTAAATCAAATCAAATTTTTCAAGTAGACGCAAGCGTAATGTACTCATGTCATGTTAAATTAGATGTTCAAGCTATTTCCTTGAGATGCAGAGGTTTTTCTTTTTTCATTTTTCTATTTATTTTCATACAGTAGGTTTTTTTACCTTTCATGGGCGGAAAAACACGGCAGTTGCGAGTAATTATGCAATTATTATTCAAGCCTACGAGCAAGGGAAGTAGAAACGGTCTCGTGCCGACGTAAAGGGGAAATATAAAAGCTCCTACACGTCCCGTTGACTCGGACGTTGTTGATTTTCTCTTTTATTCCATTTTTTTTATTTCTATTCCCCCTCTTTGTTTTTTGTTTCATTCAAGCTGGAATGTCAGCATTTTTGTGACTACAGAGTCTGCCAAAAAAGTATTCTCATACAGGCGCACAAATTACATTTGTTTTTTTTCAAACTTTTAAATAAAACATTTCACATTTTTTCATTTACTAAAATGGAAAATTTACACATTTGAAGTGAACTCATGAGAGAAAAGAATCAAAAGAAATGGAATTGAAATGTTTTTCATTGTTTTTTCATTTACTTTCTTTTTTTTATAGTGTGTTGGAAAGGTGGTGGGAGGAAGGATGGATTGAAAGGAGTGAGAAGTGTATGCGATGTTCCACGTCGTTGTAGCAATTAACCGTTGCAATTGCGTCGCCCGTGTTGCACTGTACCACAACAGCATTAGTAGGAGTGCGGGGTAACACCAGGGTACACCCCAACGGCATTTCTCCCAGGCGTACTCACCCAAGTGAGTGAACTGAGGTGTATATAGTCTGTTTCTCTCTCTGTTGCACCAAACCACCAAATAGAGAAAGAAATCTTCTTCTCTTCGGTTTCATTTCCTTTCTCCTATTCCGTTCACTTGAGAATGAGGTGAGTACAGAGAGGAAATGTGGGGTGAAAGTACGAGGGTGGGCTGTGCGCCTCATTCCATCTAATTTCTTTTTGCCCCGCTTCCTGTTTCTTCGTAGAGCGCCAATTAAACTAAATTCCTTCCGTCTTTCTATTTATTCATTCTTTTACTATTTTATTGCCTCAGCTTCCTCCGGTTCGTTTTTTGTACGTACAATTAACCAACCAGATCCAATCTCCTTAAATTATTCCTCAAGTTTTCAACCCCCTGTTGCTCTCGTATTTTCAGACAATGTGAGAAATTAACTGCTCTGAGCTTTGGAAAATAAATGAACATTAATTATTTCAATTTAGTTTTATAAAGTTATTGAGAAATTTTTGCGATCTCTGCGAGATTTTTTTTGAGCTACCTCTAATAGTTATCTAATGATGGAATTGAAAATAAAGAGGAAGCAAAAGGAAATATGAATAAAGAAAATACTTCGAACGATATCTAATCCTCCTTGGTATCAAGAAACCATATAAAAAGCATCATAAATAACTGAACGTCCTCTCTTTATTGCAAGTCGATAATAACGTTATAGCCATTTACCCAACTACTTTCATGAGCCTTTCTGGCCGGAAGTACGCAGACTCATTTCCCCGGTGGAACATAACCGGCGGGTCCATTCTCCTATAGTCACCTTTATCGGTATACATCTCGCTTAAACTTCATTTCTTATCCTTTTCGATAACTCCACAAATAAAATATGAAATAATTATGTCACTGAGGTAAATGCATGAGCTTGAGGTTATGGATGTTTTCACATTAGGAGTGCCGGTGAGTTATTCTCCTTAAACGGAGGACTATGATCATTTTTTATACTTGGCAGAATATATTAAGGATTCTTTCGTGGGAGGAACATTTAGAGTAATTTTCATGACTCAGACGATTGTAATATTTTTCATCCATTATTTCAATCCGAAGGCCATTGGAAACCAATGCACGATATACCTGCAGTATGAAATAGATGTCAGAAACATATATACATAGAACAATTCTAAGATGCTTCAGCAATTTCCTGATTTCTTAAATAATCGAGACAAATTGATCATGAAATCTCACGGTTATCGGATGATAGAATTTTCATCCACTTGAAATCATCTGACTTGAGATCATCCACTTTTCGCAAAAAATAATAGAATTCCTTATTCAGAGTTCTAAACGTACCAGAACGTACCAGAATGACACGATAATTTGTCCGAGATCTTTGAACCTGCGACACTTCATCTCAAACGTTTGAAGAGAATTCCTTGAAGTTCATAAACTCAAAAAATTCAGACTTTCCTTCTTCAAGAATTTCCGCAAGTTCTTCGCACAGTGTAAGTCAAAGGCTTATCCAGAACGAAGAAATGACACTAGATGCGCCAAAGTAGAATGAGTGTATCGTAACTTTTGTAATTGAGTTTACTCGTCTTGTGCCTCTTTGCAGATACTCGATTCCTCTCACGCTGTATAAAATCCATGTGCATCAAGCTTCACATTATCTATTTTTCTTCTTCACAACTTTGCTCATCCTCTCAGGTTCACATCGTCAATGCAAAAGAAAAAAAACGTTACAAAGACTCTCAGGTTTTCATCCTTCAGGGTTAAAGGACAGCCAACACGCTTGTGTTTCTTAGATAGCCCCTTCACAACCGCCAGAGAGTGAAAGTGTGTATGAGAGACAAAGAGAGCACCTCCACTTTTGACACTGACTACGAAACGCAAAGTGCTAGTAAAACTCGCGAGGCGATCCTCGGGATGTAAGAGGAATTCGAAGTGCCTCGGAGTTTTTCTGTGTAAGGTGAAACGAGTGAAAAAAAAGTTGAAAAAAGTTTGACGAAAAGGAATAAAAAAAAAGAGAGGTCGAAGCAGAGGATGGAAAGAGAGCAGGAATTTCCTTGCTTTGAGAGCCTCATTAAAAGTCATCCGGCTCTGTGAATAATTATCCTCAGGGATTATCCCCAAGTTGTATAACAATATTGCACCTTTTACGTATTCACGATTAAAATCTACTGTAATCGAATGTAAATGAGGAAGAAATTACGCAGTATTATTCATCATAATTGCCTATCATTTCGAATATTTACTATCAATCGTGAAAGACGTTATTGGGAAGTTGGAAAAATAGTGAATTTCTGCGAAGTCTTCAAGAACAGTAATCTTTCGATGAGGAAATAATAATTTTTCTCTCATTATCTCGGTAATTATTACTCAATTCAATCAATGAATTAATTGAAATTTTCGATTCTTTTCCATCGAAATTCCCCGGATATCAATTCCCAAGAAAATTCCTCGATATTTATCACGATAGGATCTCCGACAGTCATGAAAATCCAATTTGCGAATGAATGGATAAAATAGTTATTTTTAACTTTAAAGATAAAAAAATGAGATATATTTTTTGCAGTCGTCTAAAAGCTCTACAAATTTCGATTTAGCTCTCCAGTGACTCTTTGATACGTACACATAGTTCTAGCCAGAGCCGACACTTATCTCTGCTCTTGGATTGTGGTTATATCCTCGAGCATAGAATAGAGAGAAAACTAAAGGATAGAGATAGATAGAGAGAGAGACAGAGTATGAAAGTGCAATGGGCAAACCCCGCAGGATCATCACGGTATCAGGTTTGGTGCTGGGCGAAGAAGAGGGTATTACTTTCCCGGTAAGATAGCCAGCTCCCTCAGGATCTCATAAATCGTTGGATCCGAGAGAGCTTCAAACCCCGAAGTCAGTGAGAATAGAACAAGAGGACGGAAGGCAGAGGAAATAGTGAGGAAGAGTATGGGAATGAAAACACTGAGGATATTCCTATTGGCATGTTGAAATTCTGACGTTGAACTTCATTTTTATTAAACTTTTCAGTCAGCCATTGAGAAATTAATTTTCTTCGTTCATTGATTCCGAAGATTTTTCCCCCTTCGAACTCCATTATACGCCGGAACTCTTCGGGTTTTCTTCAACTTATTTCCTCTAATTTATTATGTTTCATCATAATCCGACAATTTTTTCAACAGAAAGGCGCGATGAAAAAAAAAAAATAACTCACAGGCCCTGGGTGAAATATCGGATCGATTGTGAATAAAAGAACCGTTTAAAGTGTCAAATGTATTCACCTTCAGTCCCCCTGCTCTGTCCTCGAGAAAGTAGAGTGGGGGGCGTTTATCTGATTCGCTATAAAACTGCCATCGACGTCGTTCCGAGAAGAGCCCATTGAAAAAGAGACAAAAAAAAAGGAAACTGGTAACCAAACGATTTTATCTGGAAGCCCGGTATCCAATTGTCCCATTAAATAATCGTAAATCAACATGGCTTTAGCTTGGAAAACCGAGGAATGTGAACACGGTGTATATTGATTTAAGAATGGCTTCTCCAAATGACCTGTCAAAATAATCCCGTATTTGGAATGGAAATTGGCTGATAAGTCGATACTTTATGTCGTTGTTTTCCGACGAATTATTTTAAGAATTTTTAACCCATTTTATTGTGGAGATTATGTCATTTTCTGATTCCATAAGTTTTAATGAATATGTTGTAAGATACTTGAGATGATCTGAACGAATAGGAAGTACAGTAGACTCTTGTTAGTTGCAAACGGTTTGGACCAAATTCGCAGTTAACTGCTACCTCCACCCTGTGCCTATTTCAGCCTTTTCTCTGAAAATTTAATGAGAACCCTCTATTATTATCGGGTTTTTAAAAATGAAATTCAAAATGTCTCTTTAATTCGAACTTCTCGCAATCTCAATCTCCGAATGAGCAGAACGTGCAAAGGTTTTCCGATTTCCCAACGAATTTTCCTGCAACAAAAGAAAAACCGCTGAAAAATGCTGTACGATAATTTTTTTTTTTAGTAAATTGCGAACATATCTCAACTACCCGGATATAGAAGACCGCAACTGAAGCTTCTCCACCCTTGGGAAGGTTTTGGAGCTCCACTACTGAATAGTATAAGGATATCCTCAAACTCCCGTCCATCGAACTTGACGGGAAACTTTGAGGCGGCAGCACACACACACAGACAGACAGCAAAGGTAAGGCTAATCTCAACGACTTATGCGAGTTAGAAAGCCGAGATTATACATACACGAAGACGCTAAAGTACCGATTAGACGTTGTCTGGTATAGATATTCGTTCAGCGTTATAAAGCCCAACTCGGCCAACCCGTTAATAATTTAATCAGACTCCCCCATTCCTACCACCCCTCTCATCTACACCGCCTATCTTTATCCAGTGGCACATAACTCGGCTCTTGTCTTTCTCCATTGGCCATAAAAACTGGAAAGAACAAAAGAAAAGGTCCAGAGGGAAAAGAGATAAAAGAAAGTGGCCCAGTAAAACACGTCACGTCCGAGACAAATCGTCACGTCGTGTTTTATGAAAATGGCAGGTTCGTGTACCTTTCAAAGTGCCAACCTAGCCATGGAATAAAAAAAAGCAGGAGGAAAGGTATCGGAAGAAAAAATCGAAAAAATTGTCGAAAAGTTGAACATCAGATAAGAAATGAAATAGATGTATGATGTATCCCAGTTGGATCAATGATATAGTAAAAGAGTGAAGTGAAAAGGCCTCCATACGTCCAGCATGCACAGTTTGTGTATTTCATTTGGCGTTGTTCCCGATGTCTCATTGTTAACCGTGGCCGTCAGTAGACGACATCACAGAGAAAAGCCATGTCCGCAACACTGTCTCGTTTTGCCAACTGTGAAGCCAACATTTTTACGATATATATATAGAGAGACCAAACTGGGCATTGGGTTAGGCTAGATGCTTTTCCATTTGGTAGAAAACTTCGCTCTCCTCACTCTTCTACATTTCATACACTTTTCCTCACTCTATCCTTCTTCTTCTCATCACATTTGGATCGAGTTTTCGATACAGAACACATGCACACCGGCTTACACTGTCTATGTGTACGATCCGCACACATAAATAGAGCTGAGTGGATTGGCGTCTGTCGAATCTGCCGTTACGTTGTTGCAACGGATACTTTTGTATTTCGATATACTCTCAATCCTTTTGTTTACTATCGTCAACGTCACAACTAAATGAAAAAGAGAAAAAAAGAGATGTTTTATTTAGTTTTGTTGCGTCTGCTTTTTACTTCTTTCATTTGGAAATAAATTTTTTTTCTGCAACTATTGTGAAATTATGGAAGAGCGTGTGAGAGAAAGGATAGGCTCGTTTTTTTAGATCAATCGTGAGAGAAAGTTTTAACAAAAAATATTCCATCCTCCAATTTGCACGAATTCTAGTGAAATATTCCTATATTTTTTTTTTTTTGTATGACTAGCAGAGATCTTTCCAGTTGAAAGCCAACGTAACACATTTAACGAATGCTAAAAACCTATCTAATCTATGGAGTACTTTTTTTTTATCAATCTATGGATTAGTCAAATGATATTGAAATACAAAGGGCTTAAAATTTATTAATTAGTCTTCATCATGAATTTCATTCCTCCACCGTTGTATCGAATTGTGAGCATTTGATTGAGTAGTTCAGGTAGCTTATTGCGTCAGCCCTAAAGAATTATGAGGTGGCTGCTGGCTCTACCAGTATAAACAGTCAGGATCGCATTTCCGGTCTTAGAGAATGATAGGGATAGGTATGGAGAGCCCCGGGGGGCTATATGAAACCGATCGTATCGGACCACCTCGATATTGTCCAGGAACGACCATTATATGGTTCCAAGCTAAAGCCAAGTTGAGCCTCCCGGCAAAATCCCTGTACTATACTCCCTCACTATTCTTCAAAGACTTCCTGTCTTTTCTCTCTCTCTCTCTCTGCAATACTATATTCCTCCCTTTCTCTCTTTCAGTTACGAGTTCCGAAAAGACTTTTCACACTTGCGAATAAGAAAGATATCTTCAACACTGAAAATCCCTTTTTCTTTTGTGACTTTCTCTTCTTTTCTTCGTTGAAGATATGTGTTAGGATGAGAATGAAGCAAAACTCACTGATTCATTCTGATAAGCGATTCACCAAAGAAAAAAAAAGGTGGAAGAGCACAGAGGAATGGAGAGACACTGGAATTTATACCGGAAAATAGATTTAACGAGAGAACTGAGTGAGTGAGAAAAAGTATTTTTATGAATATTTTATGTTTCACAAGATAATAATTTTGTAAGTATAGAAAATAAAAGCCACACGTGCTTGGAGAGATTTACACGCAAAGGTACACTCTAAATCAGAGTTTTCTTTCAAAGGAATCTAGCACATATACGTTAAAATGTTGGCTACGAAGGCAAAAAAACTAATACCTATAGAAGACGAAGGAAAAAAAGGAGGAATCTTAGTGAGATGAAGGTAGGGAGGAGGTAGGGGCCGGTTGGGCGGCAAGTCGTCGAATAAAAGTTTCTTTGTCATGGAGTACAGTCGAGCGAGCGAGGCATGAGAGTGGCACGGGGAAAAAATATATAGTAAAGAAGAAAAATGTTGGATGAAAAAAAAAGAAATGAAAGAGAGGGGGAAGAGGGAGCGAGAAGTTTTTATCGTTGGTAACGTTATCAAGCCGCTGACGCCGTTGCTTCATCTTTTATGCTCCAATTTACGCCTCTGGGGAACGCATATATCCAAAAAAGAAAGTGACATAGAATGGGGGAGATGAAGGAACTTTTTGTGTCAATCACCTGTGACACTGTTCTTATAGAATTAGTTTAAAATTCAGTAATCATATGTTGATGCAAGATAAATGAGGTTCAGCGTTTTTCTCTGAAGGGGCTAAGAAAATTATGCGCGTTTTACGCAGAAAACTTGGGAGGGCGTTCAATTTGCAATATTAGGGAAGCCTTGCGCGCCAAGTGCAAGTTCCTATGAATTTAGGAAAAAGTTGAAACGCAAAGAGGCAACAAATGCTGTTACTAGCTCTACAGAAAGGGAAAGCGATTTTTGCACTCCATTCTCTTCATTTACGATTTTTTTCCATGAAAATTTAATTCACGCTCATATTGATGCAGAATTGGCAAAGGTAGAGAGTCAAGAATATTGCATTATTCCTCCCAAAGTAAGATTCTAATCAATATGTCTTTGTATGCTCGATATAATGAGATATCTCATAAAAGCTGATGACAAAGTTGAATAGCATCATCTTGTTTCTCCTCTGCTATGGACGTATCTGAAAATTCATTACATACTTATTCCGTAATTATAAAAATTCAATCATTTTTTGAGATCAAGGTTGATGATTAAAATCCAACTTCATGAATCTATTTCATTGACGTAAAGACTCCATTATATGGCTGAATCTTTGAACAAAAGACGTAAAATCGAAGAGAGATGAGGAAAAATGTTTTCTGAATGTTCAATGTAAGTTTGCTAATTTATATTTCCGATTTAATAGTTAAGGATAATGATAGAAAAAGTGAAATTTGTTCTGATTTGAAGGGAATCCAGTATGATTAAAAAATTTACTGAGCCCTCAAGAAAAAGGGAAAGAGACATAGTTTTAGATGAGAAAATGGTTTGTGACAATTCAATCTGCGATATGGAAAAATTACGGTTGGAGGTACTCATATTAAGTGAAAAATTTATTACGCTGCGATATGATTGTACACTTTGTGCTTTTCTTGTCTCACAGACAAAATGATACAAAATACAATTTGTCGTTTCTCGAGAAAGCTTTGGGAATAGTGCTTTGTAACAGAAGCTTTTTCTTTAGTTTTTATTACGTTTGCCTTTAACAATAAGGAGCCCCTCGATCTACCCTGCATTCGAGCTGACTCTTTACAACTGTCTAAGAATATAACCGTTGTTTTTCACAACGAAGTACTATGTGAAGAGAGAGCGCTGAAACGGGGTTAGTGAAGGGAGAGAGCAAGTGGAACACGAAGAGATGGAAAAGTTATCAGAGAGTAAGAGGACATTATAAAATGGATTCCTTCGCTTTCTCTTTCTCCATGAAAACCCCAAGCAATCCCACTTTATTCTTATAAGGTTAATTGCCGTAAAATTGAACTCGGTGAGGATGATAAAAATCGGGAGATACGGATCTCTGAATATTCGTTTCTTTTTTGGCGAGGTTAATTGTTATATGAAAAGTTTCATCGATGAAGAGGATAATTATTAGAGATTCATTGAAGAGAGGGCACCACCAACACTAGACTCGTACTATAGAATCGCTAAATTTTCAACAATTAAATTCTGATACTTCAATATGAGAGATTAAACTCAGTGGAAAATCGCTGATATTCTAGATAGTTGAAATTTTATATTCCTGCTGTTCCTCTTCATGAACTGTTTCATATGCGTCAATTAATTTCTCAATAACATCAGAATCCAGATGATTTTTTTTTCCATTTTTATGAGGCTTTTACAATGAAAAAAACGTAAAAAATCATTAGGTGACGAGTAACTAGAATTGATGTTGTAATTTACAATAATATGAGTTTGAGAACCAAAAATTGTATTTTTGGATCAATTGATCTCCTCTCCCTAAAGTATTTGGGCAGTAATCTGAAAATTTTCACTCTCGTAAAAAATTCTCATTCTCTTGTCTGTGAAGGATTATCCAAATTCTTTCGGAAAAATTCACTAAACGAATTTCAGAGATTAATAAATATTTAGAAACATGGAAATTTATAATATATCATTGTGATCATGGACAAAGCTTGATCCCGTCAATTTCACGCACTTGCCTACCACATCAAGCGTCCTTCTCCACCTCTCTCAGTGGTTGTTAACCTCGTTCAACTGGATTAGCTCGATGTGTACATATCCGATAATCTCATATAACCCATAACCTATTGACCAGCTCAATAAAATTGTTCTGCAGTTTGTGGCTCACGTGCATTACGTATCACTGTCAGGATTTTATTTTACAGTCAATTTTTTTTTCATTCTACCTCCAGTATCTCTGGCGTCCAACCGTTCTCAACACACATACTTTATGGTATTATGGTGTAATATAACGTGAATCATCTCCTACTTCAATTTTCTCGTCATTGGCCCTTTGACGTTAATAAACTCATGCTTGTCATATTCTACCAAGGGGAGTCTTTGTGTTTTCTAGCATCTGTCGTTTAAATTTTTCCAATTTGGAGAGTACGAATGACCCTTTGGAGTTTATGAAAACTATTAAAAAGATAATAAGGAGGAGCCAGTTGTTAGGGCATTCTAGATGAACTGCCTGGCTACTAATCCCTGAAGTTCTTAAGTTTATGTGCACCGGAAATTAATGCGTTGCGAGGTGCTTTCTTGATGATATAAGGATTTGCCGATCATCCGTCGCTTTCTCTCCATGTAGCAACAGTTTTTGTAAAGATTGTAAATGCATATTTTCCTACAAGTACCGGACTTTTTGACAAAAATTTTCAAAATACCCGGATTTTTTTTCTGCAATCACTAAACCTGCAATTACCAAATATTTCGCAACGTGGAATAAACAGAAAAACATCATACATCACTATTCCACAATCAACAATCTTCAAATTGATATTTTAACTCTCCGTAGATAACTCCCAAACTCTCATCATCGGTATCTACTCCCTCTGGAATTTGATGATAGAGATCCCAATTATTCTCCCATATATCAAGCTGCAGGGGGAAAAAAAATTAAATAAAAACGCCCTCTCCTCCGATAATAGCACATCATAAAAACTCTTTATCGGCTGTTTATGTCGGCGATAATAAAAAAAGTGCAATATGAACTTGGTGTTTAAAAAAAGCCCACTGGAAGCAATGAGCCGATCACCTCTGTGTATCACTGAATTTAACGCCAATATTTACCTTGAAATACTGTTTATTAAAATCGAATGATACTCATCGCTGCGTTCCACAAGAGCATTCGTTGCACGCGCTGTCGATCTACACATAGAACAACCTATAATCGTGATAGACCAGCCGGAGGTGAAAAAAAATGAGAGAAAAGCATACAGAAAAGTGGAGTGGTAACTGAGGTTAAGGGGCGAGAGGGGTGGAGAACTGTACTTTGAACGTGGCACACCAAGGGTATACTCACGTCCGTACTTTCATTCACATGCACACACATACACGTATATGAATCACGTACAACCCTCTGCCTTCTTTATACGCAAACCTGGTCTAGTGCGCTTGGATGAGCCAAACGGGTACACGCGAAGGACATACAACGACGTAAAACCTGTCCCCCGAGGGGAACCGAAATAGATGATGATGGGTAATCAGCAGAGCGTATCATCCGTTTTCATCACAACTTGGGAGAGAAAAATTGTGATAAAAAAAAGAATGAAAAAAAATCATGATAAAAAGTAGAGAGAAAAGAATGCAATGAAAATAATACATCAATCAGAAAAATTTTATTTGTTAAATTCTCATGAATCCATCACGGCTCACTAGCTCTCATCAAATACGTACGTGGATTGTCAACTCGGATTGAAGGAAATCCGAGCCGAAGTGATTTTGGAGAACTTGCACGTAAAACTAAAGGAGAACCAAGCAAAAACGCTCGAATGGTACTGAGCCATTCGGTATGTTGACGAGCGTCAGCAGAAGATCCATAATACGGTAGAACGATCAAACTATTGCTGATTGCAAGTGTCCCTCATCTTTATCGAGCGATGTAGAATCACGTATACGATGAATTCCTTGAGTCTGGCAATTCAATTCCCGAGGTAAACCATATAAGTTGTGTATGAGATTAGAAGGTTTGGCTTTAATTGTTAATCGAGGGAAAAACGAGAAAAAAATACGTGTCACGTATTGCTAGTTGATTAAGTTTGAACGCCCAACCACTTTCCAATTTACGTTAATTTTAATCATGTGAATCTACTTTACGTCCTATACACTGGAATCAAATAATTGGACGCATCTGGTATCCAATATGGCTACCGCATGTTAATGCATTCATTTTGATTTGGTCAGCAAGTTATATGCACTCAATGTCCCAAGCGAATCCTTTCCACACGAGCCCCAGTGGGTGATAGCTATATAAATTTCATCTCGTTCTAATTTCATCCGTTGGCCATTATCAGATCATTAATTTTCAAAGTACCGTAGGTTATATGTGCGAGACGAGATGGTGATGAAGATGTTAATATGCAGTTAGGTAAACTTTGATTTTCAATTAAATAATTTTTTATGTTTCTTTGGTAATCACTAGTTGAATTATGATAAAGCCGCGTGGATTAAACGATAAGTTTAAGGATTTTGCATGGAGTAAAAAGCCGTTAAACTTTTAGAGTCTCGTATCCATATAGCTGGAGAGGTCTTTAATGATTTCATTCTTCTATTCTACCGTGCCAGAAAACTTTTTTTTCACTCCTCATTGTCTATTTTACTGGATGTAATAGTTGTCATACACTTTTTCCATCTGTCACCAGCAGATTTTTATGGCAAAGTAAATTTAATTGTTTATTTATTCTTTATAATGATGTCGAGGGAAATAAAAAACTTTTGTATTTTCAAATAAATGAGAAGTAATATTAAATTTGACCTGAAATTATAACCTAACTGTTTATGAAGTGCTGCCAGTTATTCTTTGTCTTCATCTTAACCAACTAACAGCCCTATCCATTCTACTCATTATATTCAAGGCGGAGCCCTCACTTCAACATTTAACGACCTTAACTCGCTTAATCAACTGCGAACTTTGTGGAATGTTGATTATGGTATTCCCTCTTACAGTTTCTACCTTCCAATCTTTTTTAATTCTCCTTCATTTTCCTGGAGTTCCGTTATGAAAAGTTCGGAATGTTGAACAGTAGCGAGGTAACTCGACGGATGGTACTTTTCCTCAGTCGATGCGATCGCGCTCTTAATTTTGTTGAATTATTTTTAAGAAGTTGACTGGATGGAACTTTTTTTAGGCTTTCGAAGTGCAGTGTTTTTGTTTCTGTCTATCCATGTCGGATTAGACAATATAGGAAACACGGCCGATCATCGGCCCAATATTAGCACTCGATATAATGCCAGTATTGGCCGAATATTACATGCCAATAATGGCTAATTATTGCGTATTCAGTTTGATTGACACATGCAGCACGACTCAAGAAATTCCCGATTGAAAATATTTACGTAAAATTTCTACGTGGATGTTTACGTAAAGGTTTGGAAGCTTTTTTCGCGTAAATTTTCTTCGAAAAACTTTTACGTAAATTTTTTCGTAAAACTTCTACGTAAACTTTTTTATAAAACTTTTACGTATAATTTGTGTGACTCTTTTCTTAAATAAGTTTGCATAGAAATTTACGTAAGTTTTACGAAAAAATAGTAAGTTTTACGAATAACTTCTAAAATCTCGCATTCTTTCTTATTATTCTCTGTACCTAATACTTTTGTGTTGTCAAAATCTGAATTCTATTGAAACTGTGAAACAGATTCGATGACCGTTTTCCTCTCGCATTTTTGTGATGAACAAATTTTCACAACAAAAAATTAAATTGAAATAGTCTTCACATATAAAAGTAATAATGCTTGATACATCATGTGAATGTTGAATAAGATGAGGTAGCATTCGTAAATACTAGAGTATGAAAGGGAAGTAACATTGAGAATAACCTATTCTATCCCCTTCCCCCCTAAACTCTTATACGCGCATCCTCGACATTGATTCTTCAACAATTGCATTCATCCACCTACTAGCTTCTATTTCTCTCTCCTACAATACAAATATTCTCCGACTCCACCAAGGCCTCATGTGTCACGGAGACTGGAGAATAGCAATATGAGATGCATGCAAATATCGAATCCTCAACGTACCAATGCATCTACAAAAATACGTGAATCCAACCAAAGGTCTAGCACTTGCACTAATCTATCATCTGTTCTTCATCTTTCATAGCCATCCATCCGATGGATTCCTTTATTTCGCTCCCTCAGGTATAATCGAGTTGATGTGAATTTCTTTCCACAATGAAAATCAGCAATTTCCATTAGTTCTACTATCTCATAATGCTTCAAATGGAATTTTCCAACGCTCCAGGCAATTCCGATAAATATTCATCTGCAAATGGGTAAATAATTCCATGTCAAACCTCGAAATTTCGTCCTAATCAAATTGTACCCCATTCGGCTCAGTAATATTGTACCAATACAAACCCGAAGATGACTAGACCGATCATCAACTAGATGTTGAGGTGTACTCGGTCAATTTGCACGACTACTAAGGCTCAACTCGACCGATAATTTTGATTACTCTAAATCCAATAATTTATCCAATCACTCAATAAACACGAGAATCCGCAATCACCGATCCAGTCAACCGCATCATTGCGTGCTGGGTATATATATTCACTCCAACCCAATTTTCACTATTCAGTGATTGATAAATCAGTATTGAGTGATATCCTCTGCCATTGTTCGAGGGCAAGGGATTGTGGGGCAAGATGGACACAGGGGGTGCAATGGTTAGTCATGGAAAATTAAGAAAATTATGTTCTTTAGGTTCATAGTAATTAAACCTGGGAATTCATGAACAATTAGCCATAACTATGGAACAATTATTAATATTTTCGTACTCATGTGCTGTTACGGAATAAACGCTTCTTTTAGTCTATGGTTGAGCTCAATAGCTTAATTTGCGAAAAAGTTCCTTTCAAAATTTTAAACAGTCTCGCGAAATTTGAAAATGTTCCAAATTTGCTCACCTGCAATTATAGGCTGGTTCAAATAAACAGATAAAATTAAAGACATCCAAAATTTTCTTTATCTGAAGCATCGGGTGAGGAATAGAATGTCAGATGGAGAAAAAGGAAAACAAGGATAATTCGAAAGCTGAGAAAGATCACGAGAAAATCTCTGGATAGATGTTGGTGAATGGAGATAAACATGGCGTCTAAAAACAATGGCGGTAGAAAAAGACCGAAGTCAATTTGCGAAACGACGTGGGAGCCCGTGAGTCAATAGGAGGGCGGTAAATCCGTGGGATGCAGCATCAGTGATAGAAAAAAGGACTAT
>JABSMS010066182.1:0-21235 GCA_018902275.1 Aleiodes sp. PSUC_FEM 10030003
CTGGAGGGTGGGCTCTTTTGTGTAAGTAGATGCGGTATTCTATGGGGACATTGTCGTTGGAGAATGCGCGAATGCACGACATTGAAGCAGACAAATGTAATTGCAAACGCCAAACGTTGAGAGTCTGAGAAGTTTGAAAGTGGAAAAAAATACACGGATTTCATTCGATTGAGATGTCTACTATCATTGGAGAATCATTGATTAATCATAAAAATGTGAAAGTTTTATGTTATTCTTTCATCTCACTCTGAACTATTGCTTATTGTTGAGCGTTATTGTCCATGAAGAAACCAGAAGCATGTTCGCCACACCCTGTAGTCCATAACCCACTCCTTGCATACCAGTGCGTGCTGAACTTAGGAATCGTTCCGGCATCAATTCTGCATCTTCCATATTATTTCGTTTCTCATAATCTCAGTATCACCAATTTCACCATCTTCACTTAATTAACATATTGAAAAGTTTCATTCCATTTTTCAATTTAATTATGTCAAAAGAGAAAAAAGAAATGATAGTTCATGAAATTATGTTAATCACCTTGCTATCAACATCCACGTGGTAGATTATATACATCAAAATGGCATTTAAAATCCGAAGTCTTTATGTCGGTCGACGAACTCCATCAGTGAACGGAGTAAAAGCGAAGCACGCAAGATCGGTCACTGTACACAGATATTTTTCCTCCTCTCTCGTTTGGAAATAGTGAAGGAGCTGAGAATAAGAAAAACGTAACGATAAGGTTCAATTCCTTCAAAGAGAATTTGCTTTTCATTATAGCAAGAACTCACTTGATATTCATATGGCGTGAGAAACTCTGGTATAAAAGACAAGTATAATAGTTTTTCTTGTAATCCAAAGCAATATAAAAATTGCGCTGTCGAATCATGTGAATTAAATTCCATAAATACACATGTACTACGTAATTATCCAAGTATCAAAAACTTTCTACATATCACTTGATATGTATTCAATTAAATGGAAATTTTGATAAAATAGTGTGTAACACGTATTTCCTCCGATTATTCACCTTTCACTGGAATTATCATATTTTCCTTCCCATATTTTTTCTTCTTCATCAATAAAAAGCGAATAAATGAGATTACTTCAAGTTCGATCAATTCAAGAACACAACTTGTGTATCATATCCGTCTCCTTAGTATTGAGGGATTTCACTCAACAAGTGGCTTTCTCCGTAGAACTTAACGTCCGGTTTTACTGAATACAAGTCTCGCCAAGTCTAGTCGTGTCTAGGAAGACCATTACCAAATGTGGAAAAATAGAATCTGAAAACAAGGCGATTGAATTTAAAAAAATAAGTCTAAAATTCCAGAATTAACGGAAAACATTCTTCACTTGATAAATCATCAGAAATAATAATAATTCATTCTAATTGATTTCTTAACGGTAAAAGGATAACTAATTGTATGAAAATTTCTCGTTATCCATGGATAAAATCGATGACACTCACCATTATATTCACTCGGAAAAAAACATTACCGTTAAGTATTCAATTAGCGCATTAGTTTCTCTTATGAATCACGTTAAATAATCAATTTAAAACATTTCCATATAATTACATGAGAATTGTTTCTTGCTTCATCCAAGTTTTCATGTGTTTTTAGTGTGTTAATAGATGAAGAAAAAAGTTGTTGCCATCGGTCATCGATCTCGGAAAACTCGTTGTACTAGCCTGACATAGTGTCAATGATGGAGAGTCAATAATATCCTTTGATTCCGAAAATCAATAAACAAAAATGGAGTGGTTAATTAATAATTGAATGTTATTCCTAAGGCATCGAATGCAGCAGGAAGCGACTTTAATGAAGAGCGCGTCCAAGTAGGGCCTCGGAAGTGTGGTCATGATTAGACAATGACTGAAGCGGTACTTTTAACGTTCGTGATAATCCTTCCAAATGATTGATTAACCGTTTCTTTTTTTTCTTATTCTATCATAGTTGCGACATGAATCTTCGAACTGATGCTATTATGATTGATGTCTCTATGTGAGAAGCGTCATAGTGTGTCGAATGGACACGGGCATGGACTCTCACGGTCATATAATCCAAGGGAAACTTGATACCATCATTACTACCTCCTTGGCAATGAAGGGACGCTATTTCCGTTTTCTCGTTCTGATTGCCTTGATAATTCCTCTATTTATTTCAACGAAAATATGAATTATCGAAGAAATTAAAAAATAATAAAAAAAATTATTTTTTTGGGAGGGGGAAGTATAAATTGTCTTGCGGTATTTCAGCAATTATGGTAGTGCGGCAGTATACAAACAGTTTTGCAATTGGTAAAACGACGAAAACGAGGAACGAAGAGGTTAACCGTTAACTGCATTGGAATACCTATAACACAAACCGTATGCAGGAAGAGAGGGACGGGCTTGAGGGGGATACGTAATTCTGTGTCGATGGAATACCTTTACTTCGTGAAGTTAACTTCGAGTATCGTTCTGGGTGTACATTTCGATCTGGGTTAAAAATGCTCCAATCGTTTCTCCATCCATTCGTATATAAATTTACTGATGGTAGAATAAATCTCATTCTCTTAGAAGAAACTGTATAGTAATCCAACAATTTATCCCTGAGGCATTGGGTCAGATCTCTGCTGGACGAGAAGAGAAAAAATGAAAAAGAATTTACAATAATTTTTCATTTAATCGTAAAATTGATAACTCTCCCCTTTATTCATTCGTGTGGGAAAATGAGAGAAGGAAAAAAGTATGTAGTTCAGTTTAGTCATTTTGACTCCGGAAGTTGAATTTATCGTGACTGCGTAATCACCGTTGCTTGGCCTACTGCCTGAGTACTCGTAGCATTATGCTACATTTATATCCACAATATACAAAGAGAGTATATATCTCACTTTTTCGCACCATCGAAACGTAGTTGCCCAGCGGGTTTAGTCTCTCGCTTCGTTTTACTTTGTCTAGCAAAACTCAGTTAATTCTTAAACAGAGAGAGTTGTATACACTTGTTTTCTTCTTTAGTTCCCCCTACTTTCGCGACTTTGGGAAGAGACTCATTGTTCGTTTTTTTTGTTTCTTCCTTTTTTTTATGCCATCCGTTAGCGGGTTCGAGGTGTGCGAGCACGGGTTAACGGACTTATACCGATTCCACTTTCTAGCTCACGACTCATCGATATCCTTCCCCTCTTTCTTCACATCAATTGCCTACTTTTGTCTCCCATACACCTGCTCCCGCATATTTATTTTTGCCATTATTCATTTCTTTTTCCTTCTGCAATAACGAAAATTTTTCATGAAGAAAGTATTTTCTCTCGTAATTTAGAGGTAAATTGTTATTCTTTGTTTTGTAAATTTTTATCTTAATCCAATAACCATGTGACTCGTACACAATTCTGTCACTCGACTTCAGCGATATATACTAATGTGTGAGGTCTGTAAGGTATACGAGTCATACCGGTTTTCAGACGGTCGAGGCCGATTCACATTGGTGCAAGACACAAAACTTCAAACGAGAGAGTGAGAAGAAATACCGGACACTCCGTTTGCGTTGTGGTACCAACATCACTGTATGACGCCCAAGCCAGGCAGAGTCATCAGCCATCTATTAACCGTTATTCCAAATAGCCAATTATATTATAGCGTGTGTCTGTGAGAGGAAAGATCCGGATTCTTCGGCTATATTCATCATCACCTATTTTATCCCCTATTTTCTTTGACAATTTATTCTATTTCTAACAGTAGAAAAAAAAAACTTAAATTAACAAGTGAAAAATAATAAATTCCTGAAGGAAGCACTTAAAAAAATTTCTTTGATTCAGATTAATCACTTCTTCTTCTGTTCATCTTCATGATTTACTGAGAATGCAAGAGATAAGAGTCACGAGACTCGCACATTTATTCTTTTTTCTTTCTCTTTTATTTCCCTTCACTAGTTCATTAGGACTTCCATGCCTCTAATTATAGCTCTCACGCAATTCGTTCCAGTTATTCACCTGCAATACTTCTAACTCTTAAAATATATAATACAAGATTGTAAAATCAGATGAAAAGAAAAGAAAAAAATGTAAGAGACAATGCAAAAAGATTGCGAAAATATTAAGAAGGTAGTAATTTAAAATTTGAACGAAATAACGAATAATCACTGTGTGGATGGGTAACTTTCGCGATCGACGACAATTCTTCGCATGAAGTGTAGCTTCCCACGGGAAACAAATTCAGTTACCACCATCACAACAAAACACTAAACAACTCAATGACTCTGTATTGCATCACTATTGTTGCGTATAATTAGTTACCGCATATATGTAACATATTATAAATGACGCCCCTACATTTTTTATATAAAAAAACCTATTATTTCGTGCTTATTTTCACTGCTTCATTCCTACACATCGAACATTGTAATCATTCACGTGGGATCACTCACATATTCTCGCGATTTTCCTTTTTATTAATTCTTTTTTTCCACGCGAATAAATATTGATTACGAAAATTTATTTCAATGGACATTGATTCATTGAAGGAAAATAAGAAAATTTACCAGTTTGAATGGAATTTTCAATGGGTGTAACTCGCGAAGGAAATGACAATCACTTTAAAAAAAAAAATCCAATGGAGAAATATAGTCGACTCTATTCGGCTCGAGGTAATCCCTCGATCTGTCTCCAATGGAGGAAAAAAACCCGTAAGGAATTTATGCTAACTGGATTATAAATTACTAATGGAGTGACAGGTATTCATATGTTCCACTGATCGAAGGCCATGGCAGTTTTAATTTCCTAGTTTTCCACATAATATAATTCTACATGAATATGATACAATTCTCTTTCTCCTTTTTTCTTCTCACAAATCCATCAATTACCCCCCAGACTAATACAAAAAGACATCTCCACGCTCGAATCACGTCGATACTCATATAATAACCTGCGGAGCGTAGAGGTACGAGGGAGAAGAGCCACGTCCTCTATGAATTATCCGAAACAAGTAGGAGGTATACAAAAGAGCCCACGGATAGAAAAAGACCGGTTATTATACGACCACAGGGGGATGACTGGATAGCGGTGCAACCGACCCTGCAACTCGACCTCCTCCACGTATTATCGAAGCCAAGATCCTTCAAAGCATGCGACTCGAGGATTTTTCATTAGGAGAACTCCTTTCTTCATTATTTCATAAAATAAATCCCCTTATCTCATAATAAAATCTAAAAATATTCCTTAAAATTAAATTTCTCTTCTGTTGCAGAAAAATGTTGATAAGAGCAGTGGCGGCCACCTGGGTCGCCGTACTCTTGTGCCATCTTCAAATAGCGAATACTCAGGTATGTGGTTTCACCAAATAATTCTTCATCACGCTTCTCCTCTCCTTTAATTACGTAAATGAGAATTGAGCATCGGTCCCCCATGGGCAAATGTCCATAACGCAATTCCCATGATAATGTGCCAGAAAACGAGGGAATATTTAACATAGCAACATAGACACATACACGCACACTTTTTACTATAGATTGAGAAACACCTGACGCAAAACGTCGGGCCTTAAGCTAGTGAAATAATTGACATAGCAGGCTTCTCAATCGTCCATATGTATATATACTTGATGCTGAGTAACACATTTTCATAAAGTTTTAGAATGTGTGTATATTGCCGAAGCGGTGAAAGCGAGACTTGCACACACGCCTCTTTGCCTCCCTGATACATCGGACCAATAAATGCATTCAACATCTCAGGCATCATTATGAAAAAAAGCAGAATTCCTTGAAAACAATCCGATAGAAGATAAAAACTTGTCAACGCATTCTTTGTTCTTTTGTAATTCAAAATATATTATCAAGTAAAATTATTTTCCGACAACATTGAAAGTAAATTCTATACGTCTCTTGCGTCTGACGTTTTGTTACGTCTTTCATATTCTCATTCTTTTGGCTTTTTTCTTTTTTCTTTCGCTTGCACCTTTCAATCCAGGAAGAAACGTAATACTTACCGTTGGGGGAGATTACTCGTGACGCACACAAGACATTTACAACAAAACGTACTCGATCTCGTTGGTATTTATCAACCGTTATGCCATCGTATTTTCAGCGAGATGAACCTACTTTTTCCATCAAAACTATTTGCACCAATTCTAAAGATTTTAAGCAATGCATTGAAATTTAGTAAAAATAAAGTATTATCTAGGGTTGTGGAGAAAAGGAGAATAAATATTTCTGTAATTTTTTTGCTTCCAGATCTCCAGCAATGTCTTCACTTGTCCAAACGGTAAGTCATAACTCACCTTTGACATCCAACCTTCATCTCCCGCATTGTGAGAGAGGCAGGTATCCTTCTGATACCTGTGTATCTCCGCATCTCAGGTAGATTGGGTTCCCATATATTCGTTGTAGTGCAGGCAGGTGCCTCCATGAAATTCTGAGAAAGGTGTCGGAAAACTTTTCTCTCTCCCGAAAGTGCCCCTGTGAAAATCAAACAAGAATTTCCTTAAAACCTTTTTATCTCCATTTCCTCCATCATTTTTCCCTAAAAAAAATAAAAATAAAATGAAACTTCACAATCACTCAAGAGAAAAAAAGTCAAGAAAATGTTTTTTTTAATTCTCTCATGATTCAATTGAATAATTCATGAATGAAGTAATTGTCACGTAGATTGAGGAATTGAGGAAAGAATGTGGATGAGAAGGTATTTTCATAGTGGAAGTTGAGGAAAAAGTAGGAAACGGAGTGGAACATGGCTCTCTGCTAAACGAGGCCTACCACCAGATAAAACGTGTATCCACTAAATGGACACAGTCGACTAGTTTGCCAGTTAAAACCATACTCCACCGTCTAACGGCGAATGAAAAATCCAAGTAAAGTGAGGAAGATAAGAGAGAAGAAGAGAAAAGAACGATTGAAAGAAGCAGAATCATTTCACGATGACACCAACAACTGTAGTGCATTATGGGTAGCAAGCTGAGGAGACCTACATAATTGCCAACTGAGTTGTACAAGCTTAAAATGTAAAAGGAGAAAAGTGGAACGGAGTTTACCACGTGCACACGAGTGCAACACATTGCAATTGCACGCCTATTGTCACGAATCACTGCATGATGTATGGGTTTGTTCATCGCAGTTTTAAATGATGATGTATCACATGGTTTGTGTGATGCCATAGTCTCACGTAAATGACTACTGCATTGAAGATAAAAAGAGAGAAAAAAGAATAGAAAATTTTAATAGCAGTAAGAAACGCAAGCTGAATTGTAAATTACTGGGAAATTCACGAGAATAATTGTAGGAAGGAGAGAAAAATATAAAATAGAAATGTTTGGATCAGAATTGGAATTAACGAAAATGACCAAGGCCAAAATTGTGAGTTTAATACAGTAGGATGCTGTGGTAAGACGAGAAAGAGGAAGAACAGCATTCCACAGCCGTGAGTCTCCTTTATTCTCCTGCATATAGGTCCACCTTCAGCACTCCCGCCTTCCTCTTATCATCATCAACATCCTAAAAATAATACTCATGACCCCGAAGACATCACCGTTTATGCCAGGAAAATAAAAATATTAATAGAAAACCCATCAAATCATTATTGTTTTTTTAATCCTTGTGATTGCCTCATCATGCTCAGAATGGAGGGGAAGAGGAGAAAAAATCAACGGAAAATATATTGCTCGATGGACAACATTGAGAATATTATGAGAGACTTGCATATGATGAATAAACCAGCAAGGTGTTAGAGATACGACTACATGGCCCGTTGACCTTTCGAGATGGAGTAAAAGTCTCCAAGAGGGCTTGAACAGAGGAGAGAATGTTCAACAAGGCATTTAATCGCTTGAAGCAAGCAAATTCAATTACATAATCAGTGGTTGTCGAAAATAAAAAATGAGCATTCACGTTTCTATCGAAATTATCAGTGATTTCTTTTTTTTTAATTGTTTGATTGAATAATTATCTACTCTCTTCGTTGCTATTGACACAGAATGAAACGAGACATTGGCCTAAAATGACATCCTTAACATCCTATGTAGCCCGGAATTCAACAATTTGAGTAAAAAATTCTAGTGCACACTCAATTAACATCATGGGACATCAAATGAATGCATTATGAATACGATTTCACTTTAAAAAAAAAAAGAAAAGAATTGACATGAATGAATTGACCAAGTGCGGTATTTATTGGGTCGTCGTACCGATAACCCGTTTGCGTGAACAGAGTTAAGCTAAAGTTGAAATCGAACATTTCTCCAATGTTCCTCAGCGTATTGCTATACACGTATTCTCCAACATTTATCCATGGTTATAATACACCTCTTTAAGAAGTCTTGTCGGCTATTCCTATACGTCAGCCTCCTGTATAACATTGGTGCACTAAAAACGATCGAGGTCGAGTCGTTGGCACTCAACGTCGTCGTGCTTCCCCTTTCCGCTCCCTCCCTGTAGGTCACCGTTTAACCGCGTTTCTGACAAAACCAACATGAAACACAGCTGATGAAGATTCGAACTTGTCTTATTAAAATCACGTGCTTGTACTATTTCCATATTCGCCTCAAGTTTCCCTCTTCTCTCTAGATTATGATGATGTTAATTATAATTTTTGCTCCTTTTTAGGATGGGAGCTGAAGGGAATTCACTGTTACAAATTCTTCAGCATCAGGCACTCGTGGGAAAAAGCTGCAGAATTATGCAGAAGGTAAGAAGAATTCCTCAAACTTATTTAAATTAGATATTTCGAAATAAGTTGAGTCTGTAATTATTAATTTTTTTCTATCATAATTAGGTACGGAAGCGAATTAATGGTAGTAGAATCTTATATGGAGAATAATATGACAACGGGGATGATCGGTAGACACTTAGACAAATACTGGCTTGGTTTAGCCTCACTCGATGATTTAAGAACCAACACCCTTGAATCAGCAGCGGGAATGCTTGTGTCCCAGTATGCCGGTGAGTTCATTAATTTAATAATATCATCATTCACACATGAGAAAGAAATTAACAGTTATGCAGTTATTAAAATGCAGTAAACACCCATTATTTGTTAATTCTTCGCTACCGCGAGTTAATTGAAGAGAATCATTTTTTTTCTTCTCTACTTTTTTTTAACGATTTTTACACTACTCGTTCATATCTTTGGAGGCGTCATGGCTACTTGACAAGACATAATGGAGCAATTAATAAATCGTTGACTCGCAGCTAACGTTTTACGGTCTCGATTCAGCCATAACACGTACATAGAACGCATACGATGTTTAGAAAAAAAAAAACAATAGTATACACGAAAGAGCTCGGTGATCGTATCGAGGTCGCGGAAATGCGGAACTCAGAGACTCGTCGGCACGAAGACACACTTTTCCCATATCCCTCCTTTTTCTTGAGCACACGACAATGCCCAGACACAACTGAGATTCATGCAAGCATTGAGGTAATTCACATTCATCCCATTTGCATAATTCAATCTTCCACACCAGTGATTCATTCTCTTCCTTCTAACATAGAAAATTTCATACAAAAAAAAATGCAAATGATGTTTCTATTATTTAATCGTAGGTTTTTGGGCATCGAAACAACCAAATCCAAATTCTGGTGAGTGTGTTGATGTTGCTGTCACTGATAATCAACAACAGTCGTGGGAATTGACAACGTGCGAGTCACTCCTACCTTTCATGTGTCGTGCTAGTGCCTGTCCTGCTGGTAATAATTAATTTAATACTGTCAAAATAACGTATTCTTGAGATTTCTATGACTATTACATAATTTTTTTTCATTCTTTAATTAGGATCATTCCATTGTTCCAATGGGAAATGCATCAATTCTGCATTCAAGTGTGATAAACAAGACGATTGTGGTGATTTTTCGGATGAAATTGATTGTCCAAACAATTGCCAATTTTATATGGCAAGCAGTGGTGATGTTGTTGAGAGTCCAAATTATCCACACAAGTATACTCCATTGAGCAATTGTAAATGGACATTAGAGGGCCCACAGGGTCACAATATTCTTCTTCAATTTCAAGAATTTGAGACGGAAAAGAGTTTTGATATCGTTCAGATACTTGTCGGTGGTAGAACTGAAGAAAAATCAGTTAATTTGGCTACATTATCTGGCAAGCAAGATCTTGCAAATAACTTATTTGTGTCAGCATCAAACTTTATGATAATAAAATTCAGTACTGATGGATCCGTTGAGAGGAAAGGATTTAGAGCATCTTGGAAAACAGAGCCACAAAATTGCGGGGGAATTCTTCGTGCAACAACACAGGGACAGGTATTAAATTCTCCTGGATATCCACAAAATTATCCAGGTGGACTAGAGTGTCTCTACATTATTCAAGCACAACCTGGAAAGATAATATCCCTTGAAATCGAAGACCTGGATCTTGAAATGAATCGAGATTATATATTAGTGAGAGACGGTGATTCACCAATGAGCCGTCCAATTGCACGATTGACTGGAAAAACCGAGGAGAACCCCACTGTCATAATGTCGACTACTAACAATCTGTATCTGTACTTGAAAACATCTTTGGGTGATTCTCAACGTGGATTTAGTATTAGATACACTCAGGGCTGCAAAGCAACGATCATTGCTCTCAACGGAACAGTTCATTCTCCATCATATGGTCTCAACGACTACCCAAACAATCAGGAGTGTCTTTACACCATTAAGAATCCCAAGGGCAGTGCGCTTTCTCTTAAATTCACCAATTTCAATGTTCACAATACCGATTATGTCCAGGTTTATGATGGTACCAATACAAATGGTCTGAGACTTCATTCTGGTGATGGATTCACATCCAATACACGGCCAAAAATTACCCTCACTGCAGAGAGTGGTGAAATGCTCATCAGATTTGTCTCAGATGCTCTTCGAAGTGCTACTGGATGGCAAGCAACGTTCTCAGCTGACTGTCCAATTCTTTTGGCTGGCGAGGGAGCACTTGCCAGTAATCGAGACACTGCTTTCGGCACCGTCGTTACATTCTCATGTCCTCTAGGTCAGGAATTCGCAACAGGTAAACCAAAGATGACCAGTGAATGTCTTCAGGGTGGAAATTGGTCAGTTACTTACATACCAAAATGCCAGGAAGTTTATTGTGGACCAGTGCCACAGATCGATAATGGTTTTTCAATTGGCTCTTCCAATGTTACTTACAGAGGATTAGCTACTTATCAATGTTACGCTGGCTTTGCTTTTCCATCTGGGAGACCAACTGAAAAAATTTCATGTCTCGCTGATGGAAGATGGGAGAAGAAACCTTCCTGTCTTGCTTCACAATGCGCTCCCCTTCCTGACGCTCCAAATGCTAATATTACAATTCTAAATGGTGGTGGAAGAAGTTACGGTACTATTGTGAGATTTGAGTGTGAAGATGGATATGTCAGGACGGGCCATCCAGTTATTCTCTGCATGAGCAATGGAACGTGGTCTGATAATGTACCAACTTGTACGAGAGCGCAGTGTCCAATTCTTCCCACAGTGAAGAATGGCTTTGTTGTTGACACTAATAAGGATTATTACTTTGGAGATGAGGCAAGAGTGCAGTGCAATCGTGGCTACAAACTCACTGGTACAAACATTATTTCCTGTGGTGCTGATCAAAGATTTGAAAATGTTCCCTCCTGTGAAGACATCAATGAGTGTGCCTCTAGCCAGTGTGATCTTGCGTCAACTGAGTGCATCAATACTCCCGGTGCTTTCTCCTGCAAATGTAAATCTGGTTTTGCACCAACAATGGACTGTCGACCCATTGGTGATATTGGACTGATAAATGGAGGTATTCCCGACGAATCCATTACTGTTTCTAGTTCAGAAATTGGATACATGAAGAATGGAGTGAGATTAAATAGTGGAGATGGATGGTGTGGAAATAGTATTGAGCCTGGTGCTAATTGGGTAATGATTGACATGAAATCACCAACTATTATTCGTGGATTCAGAACACAAGTTGTTGCTAGAAGCGATGGGAATATCGCTTTCGCCTCAGCAATTAGACTACAATATACTGATGATCTCGCTGATGTCTTCAGAGATTATACAAATCCTGATGGCACTCCAGTAGAATTTAGAGCTGTGGAGCCCGCTCTTTCGATTCTGAATCTCCCAGTTCCAATTGAAGCGAGATACATCAAATTCCGTATCCAAGATTACGTTGGGGCTCCCTGCACAAAACTCGAAATCGTCGGCTGTACGAGATTAGAGTGTATTGATATCAACGAATGTGCTCAAAACAATGGAGGCTGCCATCAAAAATGTATCAATAATCCTGGAAGCTATTCCTGCATGTGTAACACTGGTTATGAACTCTACAAGAGCAATGGTACTGCTGGATTCCCTATTGGACGTTCAGAAACAGGTGAAAGAGATGGAGATCTTTATCAGAGGAACAAAACCTGTGTTCCAGTCATGTGCCCGAATTTACCACCTCCGGAAAATGGAAAAATTTTATCAACTAAGAATCAATTCCACTTTGGTGATCTTATCAAATTCCAGTGTAACTTTGGATACGTTCTTGCTGGATCTTCAGCAGTTATTTGTACCTCTAGTGGTGTTTGGAATGGTACAACACCTGAATGCCAATTTGCCAAGTGTGTATCACTTCCTGATGACAAGAATGAGGGGCTCTCTGTTATCAGAACAGATGAAACAAGTGTTTTGGTACCATTCGGACAGAATGTAACTCTGAAATGTGGAACTAATGGTAGATCATTAAGAAATACCGCAACATCTGGATTTAGACAGTGTGTTTATGATCCAAAACCTGGTCTACCAGATTACTGGTTATCGGGATATCAACCAGCTTGTCCAAGAGCTGATTGTGGAAAACCATTACCAACACCTGGGGCTGAATATGGACAGTATGCTGATTCTAAATATCATTCACAGTTTTTCTTTGGTTGTCAAGATACATTCAAACTTGCAGGACAAACAAATCACCATGACAATGTTGTACGTTGTCAAGCTAATGGTGTATGGGATTTCGGAAATTTGAGATGCGAGGGACCAGTTTGTGAAGATCCTGGAAGACCAAGTGATGGTTTCCAAATTGCAAGAAGTTATGAACAGGGATCTGAAGTTCAATTTGGCTGCACTCGACCTGGTTACATCCTTATAAATCCAAGACCAATCGTTTGTTTGAGAGAACCAGAGTGCAAAGTCGTGAAACCCCTGGGGCTATCCTCTGGAAAAATTCCAGACTCTGCAATCAATGCTACATCAGAGCGACCTAATTACGAGGCGAAGAATGTGAGACTCAATTCTGTCACTGGATGGTGCGGAAAGCAGGAGGCCTTCACTTATGTTAGTGTTGATCTAGGTCAAGTATACAGAGTTAAGGCAATTTTAGTGAAGGGTGTGGTGACTAATGACATTGTTGGACGTCCAACTGAAATAAGATTCTTCTATAAACAAGCTGAGAATGAAAATTACGTTGTTTATTTCCCTAATTTCAATTTAACCATGAGAGATCCTGGAAATTATGGTGAACTCGCAATGATTACGCTACCGAAATATGTTCAAGCAAGATTTGTTATCTTGGGAATAGTTAGTTACATGGATAATGCTTGTTTGAAATTTGAACTAATGGGTTGTGAAGAGCCCGCAGTTGAACCACTATTGGGTTATGATTACGGCTTCTCTCCATGCGTTGATAATGAACCGCCAGTTTTCCAGAATTGTCCTCAACAACCGATAATGGTTCAGAAAGGCCCAGATGGTGGGTTATTACCAGTTAACTTTACAGAACCAACTGCAGTTGATAATAGTGGCAGTATTGCAAGACTCGAAGTAAAACCCCAAAGCTTTAAGACGCCAATTAGAATATTCGAAGATACCGTTGTAAAGTATGTAGCGTTCGATTACGATGGTAATGTTGCAATCTGTGAGATTAACATCACAGTACCCGATGTAACACCTCCAAAACTGAGTTGTCCTCAGAGTTACGTGATCGAACTAGTAGATCATCAAGAAAGTTACAATGTCAACTTCAATCAAACAAGAAGAGACATCAACACAACTGATGCTTCAGGCCCAGTGAAAGTTACTTACGTACCTGAACGTGCTGTAATTCCAATTGGAGGATTTGAGAATGTTACTGTCTATGCGACTGATTCGAGTGGTAATAAAGCTTCTTGTCATTTCCAAGTTTCCGTTCAAGCTACTCCGTGTGTCGATTGGGAATTAAAATCACCAGCGAACGGAGGATTGAAATGCGTTCCTGGTGACAAAGCCAAAACACAACAATGCATTGCTACATGTCGATCTGGATACAGATTCACTGACGGAGCACCATCAAAAACATTCACTTGTGATCCAGTTAGACGTTGGTCACCAGCATCAGTTGTTCCTGATTGCGTCTCTGAGAACACTCAACAAGCTGACTATCATGTCATTGCTTCAGTTACTTATCGTGCCAATGGAGCAGTATCTAGAGGATGCCTTCCGCAGTATCAAGATTTGATGGCTCAATACTACATGGGTCTTAATAATATTTTGACTCAACGTTGTTCTGCTGTCAATGTCAATATGAATGTTTCATTCATTCGATCAATTCCGGCTCTTCTCGAAGAAAACGTACTAAGAATGGACTTTGTCCTTGTCATTGTTCCTGCAGTACGTCAACCCCAGCTTTACGATCTTTGTGGATCGACTCTCAATCTGATTTTCGATCTGTCTGTACCACATGCAAATGCAGTTATCGAGCCGCTACTCAATGTTTCCTCAATTGGCAATCAGTGTCCTCCTCTACGTGCTTTGAGATCATCAATCACTCGCGGATTTACTTGCAGTATCGGAGAAGTTTTGAACATGGATACAAATGATGTTCCAAGATGTTTGCACTGTCCAGCAGGAACTTTCGCAGGTGAAAAACAGAAACAATGTACATCATGCCCCAAAGGCTTCTACCAAAACAGCGACCGACAAGGTGCGTGTCTCCGTTGTCCGTTTGGCACTTACACCAAAGAACAAGGCTCAAAGAGCATTGATGACTGTATTCCAGTCTGCGGTTATGGAACATATTCACCAACTGGTTTGGTACCTTGTCTCGAATGTCCCAGAAATAGTTACACTGGTGAACCACCAACTGGTGGATACAAGGACTGTCAAACTTGCCCAGCTGGTACCTTCACTTATCAGCCAGCAGCACCAGGAAAAGACCGTTGTCGTGCAAAATGTTCACCAGGAATGTACTCCGATACTGGTCTTGCTCCATGTGCTCAGTGTCCCAAAAACTTTTACCAGGCTCAGCATGGAGCAACAACGTGCATGGAATGTCCAACCAATATGTACACAGATAGCGCTGGATCAGTTGGCCGAGAAGAATGTAAACCAGTAACTTGTACCGATTCCGTTTGCCAGCATGGAGGACTCTGTATACCAATGGGTCATGGAGTTCAGTGCTTCTGTCCAGCTGGTTTCTCTGGTAGACGATGTGAAATTGATATCGATGAGTGTGCTTCACAGCCTTGCTACAATGGCGCTACGTGTATTGATTTACCGCAGGGTTACAGGTGCCAGTGTGCCAATGGATACTCCGGAATAAATTGTCAAGAAGAAAAATCAGACTGCAATAATGATACTTGTCCTGAACGTGCCATGTGTAAGGATGAGCCTGGATTTGGTAACTACACATGTCTCTGTCGCTCTGGATACACTGGCGTTGATTGTGACATCACTATTAATCCATGTACCGCAACTGGAAATCCATGTCAGAATGGTGCTAGCTGTATTGCTCTTCAACAGGGTAGATACAAGTGCGAATGTCTTCCTGGGTGGGAGGGACAGAGTTGTGAAATCAATACTGATGACTGTGCTGAAAGACCTTGTCTCCTTGGTGCTAATTGCACTGATCTTATTGCTGACTTCAGCTGTGACTGTCCACCAGGTTTCACAGGTAAACGTTGCCACGAGAAAATCGATCTTTGCTCTGGAAATCCATGTCTGAATGGAATTTGTGTTGATAATTTATTCGATCATGAATGCATATGCCATGCTGGCTGGACTGGGCCGGCTTGTGAAACCAATATCAATGAATGTGCTAGTAAACCATGTAAAAATAATGGACAGTGTCTTGATCAAGTTGGAGGATATATGTGTACTTGTGAGCCTGGATACACAGGACAACAGTGTCAGCATACTATTGATGATTGTGCATCAGAACCATGTCAAAATGGAGCTACTTGTGTCGATCAACTTGAAGGATTTGTTTGTAAGTGTCGACCAGGATTTGTTGGACTTCAGTGCGAAGCTGAACTCGATGAATGCCTCAGTGATCCTTGCAATCCGATTGGTACTGATCGTTGTGTTGATCTTCACAATCGATTCCTCTGTCAATGTCGTGAAGGATATACAGGAACTGCCTGTGAAGTTAATATCGACGATTGCGCAGCAAATCCTTGTTTCAATGGTGCCACATGCAGAGACGAAGTTGGTGGATTTAAGTGCATGTGCGCAGAAGGATGGACTGGTACTAGATGTGAACAGGACGTTGGTATGTGTATGAATCGACCATGTCAAAATGATGCTGCATGTGTAGATCTCTTCCTGGACTTCTTCTGTGTATGCCCATCTGGCACAGATGGTAAGCAATGTGAAACTGCTCCAGAAAGGTGTATTGGTAATCCTTGTATGCACAATGGACGATGCCAAGACTTTGGATCAGGTTTGAACTGTACTTGTCCGGATGATTATACTGGGATTGGCTGTCAATATGAATATGATGCCTGTCAAGCTGGCGCATGCAAGAATGGAGCCACTTGCATTGACAATGGTGCTGGTTTCATGTGCGTTTGTCCACCCGGATATACTGGGAAGACTTGTGAAGATGATATCATTGATTGCAAGGAGAATTCATGTCCCCCTTCAGCCACTTGCATAGATCTAACTGGAAAATTCTTTTGTCAATGTCCATTCAATCTCACTGGAGATGATTGTAGAAAGTCGATTCAAGTTGATTACGATCTCTACTTTACGGATCCATCGAGAAGCAGTGCTGCCCAAGTAATTCCCTTCTTCACTGGTGCTCAGAAGAGTCTCACAGTTGCCATGTGGGTTCAGTTTACACAAAAAGATGAAGCCGGAATATTCTTCACACTCTACAGTGTCAGTTCTCCTCATGTACCAACTGATCGTCGACCAATGCTTCAAGCACATAGTAATGGGGTCCAAGTTTCACTCTTCCACGATCTCCAGGATGTTTATTTACCCTTCAGGGAGTATGCAACAATCAATGACGGACAGTGGCATCATGTTGCTATTGTTTGGAATGGAGAGAATGGCGGAGAATTGATCCTGATAACTGAGGGTCTCATTGCAAGTAAGACTGAAGGCTATGGTAGTGGCAGAACTCTTCCATCATACGGTTGGACAGTTCTCGGCAAACCCAGAAGTGAAAGTCCAAAAGGGTACACTGAATCAGGATTCCAGGGACATCTTACCAAAGTACAAGTATGGTCTCGTGCACTCCACACTACAAATGACATTCAGAAACAGGTCAGAGACTGTAGAACAGAGCCGGTACTCTATCAAGGATTAGTGTTAACATGGACTGGTTATGATGAGAGTGTTGGTGGTGTCGAAAGAGTAGTTCCATCACATTGTGGCCAGAGAATCTGTCCACCTGGTTATGGTGGTAGTAAATGTCAGCAGCTAGAGGCTGATAAAATAGCACCGAAGGTCGAACACTGTCCAGGTGATCTCTGGGTTATTGCTAAAAACGGATCATCAATTGTCACATGGGATGAGCCTCGTTTCACTGATAATGTTGGAGTTGTAAAAATTCAAGAAAAAAGTGGACATAGATCTGGACAAACTCTCCTCTGGGGAACTTATGAGATTAGTTATGTTGCATATGATCAGGCTGGTAATTCTGCTAGTTGTAATTTCAAGGTTTATGTACTAGCAGACTTCTGTGCTGAATTGGCTGATCCCATTGGTGGAAATCAACAGTGTAAAGACTGGGGATCTGGTGGACAATTCAAAGTCTGTGAAATTTCTTGCAATCCTGGATTAAGATTCTCTCAGGAAGTACCCAATTTCTATACGTGTGGAGCTGAAGGATTTTGGAGGCCAACTGTTGATCCAAGTTTGCCTATTGTTTATCCCGCGTGTACGCCAGCTACTCCAGCTCAGAGAGTTTTCCGAATTAAGATGAACTTCCCCACCTCGGTGCTTTGTAATGAAGCAGGACAGGGTGTACTCAAACAGAAAGTCAGGAATGCAGTTAATTCGTTGAATAGGGATTGGAACTTCTGCTCTTACTCCTTCGAAGGTAAAGTTTTCAAATAATTACTTAGATCTACTAAAAACAACTGATTGAATAAGGACATATCAAATTAAATTTCTTCTTCTCGTACAGGTACTCGAGAATGTAAAGATCTTGATATTAATGTCCAATGCGATCATAGAACAAGAGTGGCGAGAGAAGCTAACGCCGAAGATGGTGGAACCTACATAATTTCAGCTGCTGTTCCAGCAGAACCGTAAGTGCTTATTTATTAAAAATCGAAAGAATAAGAAAAAGAGATTGATATAAATCAGGATAATTACTTCTATAATAAGAAAAAAGTGAATTATCTGAATTTTCTAATTCGCATTAGAACGAGACAAGCGCGCCAAGGAAGTGACACCTACGAGGTGGAGATATCATTCCCGGCGATAAAGTAAGATTTTCCCAAAGTGTCCCCCTATCATTAAACGAAAAAAAGAAAAAATCACGTAATTAACATTCTTGGTTTTTTTTTTGTTGGTTTCCTAATTAACTTCCCCAATCAACAGGAACTTAATCGTCAACATATTCATGCATAATTGTTTCTTTAACACTGATGAAAATGAAGAACAAAAAATCTCATGGTCATTAGAATACGTTATATTAATTTAGATTAATAATAGGATGATGGAGGACATAACAATTGGGCTTTTAACAAATGACGTCGTGCATAACCGGCTGTATATAAATTCGCCTAGTCTGCACAATCACCATCAATACATGTTGATAATCATTGATTAAATTACATTACTAATTTTCATTCGTTTATTCAACAGTGATCCAATCCAAAATACGAATTCCAACGATCGTGCAACGGTCCAGAGTCTGTTAGAGAAGCTTATTCTTGAAGAAGATCAATTTGACGTTCATGACATTCTTCCAAACACCGTTCCAGATCCAGCATCATTGATATTAGAATCTGATTATGCATGCCCAACTGGACAGGTTGTGATGGCTCCTGATTGTGGTAAGAATCTATCCATTCCCATCTACTCAATCCTATAAATTGAAATAAATAACATTCATTTCAATTCGACAGTTCCCTGCGCTGTTGGAAGTTTCTACGCCGAATCCACCAAGAAGTGCCAGATGTGTCCAATTGGAACATACCAGAGTGAATCAGGTCAGCTAAAATGCAGCAGTTGTCCAGTGATTGCCGGCAGATCCAGTGTTACAATTGGACCTGGTGCGAGAAGTGCTGCTGATTGTAAAGAACGTTGTCCAGCTGGTAAATACTATGACGATGCAGCAGGTTTGTGCAAAAGTTGTGGACATGGTTTCTATCAACCAAACGAAGGAAGCTTCTCCTGTTTACTCTGCGGTCTTGGAAAAACCACGAGAACGGCTGAGGCAGTTTCGCATGAGGAGTGTCGCGATGAATGCGGATCTGGACAACAATTGGCTGTCGAGGGTAAATGTGAACCGTGCCCCAGAGGTACATACAGAACCCAGGGAGTTCAGGCAGCTTGCCAAGCATGTCCATTGGGCAGGACTACACCAAATATGGGCTCAGCGGCTATTGAAGAATGTTCTCTACCGGTCTGTGAACCTGGAAGCTATCTCAATGGCACGTTGAACGAGTGCGTACCATGTAAAAAGGGAACTTATCAATCTGAGGCCCAGCAGACATTCTGCATTCCATGTCCACCAAATACTAGCACCAAAGGAGCATCAGCTACTAGCAAAGCTGAGTGTACAAATCCATGCGAAATGAGCGGTGAAGAAATGCACTGTGATGCAAATGCATACTGTCTACTAATTCCTGAAACTAGTGACTTCAAGTGCGAATGCAAACCTGGATACAATGGAACTGGGAAAGTCTGTAATGATGTCTGTACTGATTTCTGTGACAACGAGGGTGTTTGTCTCAAAGATTCGCGCGGTCAACCCTCGTGTAGGTGCAGTGGAAGCTTCACTGGAAAACATTGTACTGAAAAATCCGAGTTCTTCTATATCACTGGTGGCATTGCTGGTGGTGTTATTCTGATTATTTTCGTTGTTCTTCTCGTTTGGATGATCTGCGTGAGATCATCGAAGAAGAGAGAACCAAAGAAGATGCTTTCACCGGCCACTGATCAGAATGGCTCACAGGTTAATTTCTACTATGGTGCGCCAACGCCTTATGCTGAATCGATTGCCCCATCTCATCACAGTACTTATGCTCATTACTATGATGATGAAGAGGATGGATGGGAAATGCCTAATTTCTACAATGAGACTTATATGAAAGGTCAGTTGAATTTTGAAATAAAATGAGAAAAAATTGACTGTTCCGTAACATCTATCAATCATTGATTCTAATCGCTTTATTCTCAATTTTTAGAAAGTCTACATAATGGTGGCAAGATGAACAGTCTAGCCCGCTCAAACGCTAGCATTTATGGTACCAAGGATGACCTCTACGACAGACTGAAGCGTCACGCTTATCCAGGAAAGAAAGGTATTAATACAAATCTAGATACGCCAATAAATGAATGACAAAATTAACGAAAAATTAAAAGAACAAAATTTGTAATTGTGTTTGATAGACAAGAGCGACAGCGACAGCGAGGGTCAGTGACCCCAAAGAATGTCAACGTTCCTGTGAAGTGAACGTGAATTAATCGTATACCAATCATGATACTCGTCGGAATAGTCTTCTCTGGACAATTTTCCTGTTTTATTAATTGTTTTAATAATGGAGAAGATGACTCAAAAGTCCTGGAGCAACGATTGTGTTCCACTTTCCAATTGTTGCTTCGGCACTAGTCCGCCGGATATTGAATTTTCAAATGAAGAAAGTTGTCTTTTCTTGTTTTTCTTCCTTTAATTGTGTTTTTCATTAAGTGCGAAACTTTATTGACAGTGGTGTCTGAATGATGTTGCGTATGTAAATGAATATCTTCCATTTTTAGTGTGATTGTAATTTTTGTATTTAAATAACACTTATTATAATTATATTTTATACATTTAATTAAGAACGCAGCCGATTGAATAAAGTAAAATAGATACGAGATTTAAGACGGGTGCGTAA
>JABSMS010066293.1:0-21230 GCA_018902275.1 Aleiodes sp. PSUC_FEM 10030003
TATTGTCGTACTAACGAAAGAGTGGACTCAGGAATCGTGGTGGGGGAACCGGGCTCCTTACGATTCCTGAGTCCACTCTTTCGTTAGTACGACAATATGGGATTATATAACATGGGGGAGAGTGGGGTAAAGTTGATAGGATACAGTTCAAAATGTGACAAAGTCTTATTAATTTTTACTAGGAGGCACAGTAATGTTACTCTGTAGGTATGCTCATTTTTCACAGTTCCCTGCTTCATCCCGCGATTACTGAGAATGCACAGTAATTTTCACGGAAAAAAAATCATCAAAAATTACCGTTAAAAAAATTATTTTTCAGTAACCATGGGACATTTTGATGGTGAACCAAAAATTACTGAACTAGGCATTAAATTTTTTGAGAAATTCAGGAATTTTTAAGAGGGGGAAAAGGGGTCTAAGATGTAAAAAAAGCATATTGTTGTGATTTTTTCTTGCAGAGTACCTTATTCATTAATATTTTTTAAAAAATTGTACATTATCGAGCATTATTCTAAGAATATTCTGATAAATTTTCATGAAAAAATATTAAAAATTAGGCGAGTGGTAGTGCCCGAGAACAGAATCACCTCGGTTACGGTTGGTAGTCAAAATTCTCCGAAAACCTTTGGAGCGATTGCGCCTAAACTTCGCACACTTCTTTTACATACTAAATACTCGGTTCTGAATGAAGGATTTTTTTTGTCAATTACAACTTATTTTTTAATGAAACAAACGGAGCAATTCTCGGCAAAAATCAGAGTTTGCATCTTCACCAAAAATTCAAAAATGAATATTTTGTTAATTCCTTCATTCAAATACAAGATAAACTTATGTACTAAAGAAATCTTTTTGGTTTTTTTAATTTCGGATGAAGCAATCATGAGTTATCCTGTCTACCACATGAAAACTTTTTTTTGACCTGACTCGGTTTTCACCAATACCACTGGCTTGATTCTCAATATTTTTCATGAAATTTTATCAGAATATTCTTAGCATAATGCTTAATAATTTGCGAATATTACAAAAATATTAATAGATAAGTTACTCTGAAAAAAAAACTCACAAAAATATGTTTTTTTTGTATCTCAGACCCTTTTTCCCCCTTAACAAACTCTCGATATCATTTATAAGTTTCCGCGCGCATTCTAATGTCTCAGGGCCGTTTAAAAAATTATGCCCCCCAAATAAATCAACCGTGTTTCACATTTATTGCTCGCTGGAGTCTCCCTGCCACCATCCAATATCGCCGTACCTGGTTCTCGTGATTTGAAAACACGTCCATATTCGACAATACATACAACCCATCGATTTCTCACTCGCATATGTAAAAATAACAAGTTTTTCACACTGATTTCTCGAGTTACATATTTCAATGGTTAAATTAATGTATGTAAACACACAAGATTTCCACGAATGTGATCTCTTTCGATCTCCCCACCCTATTTTCACATGCCCCGCCCCAATACACTACCGCCGTTATCTTATATATTTTTTTCTTTTTTTTCAACATTTTCAATACGATAAACTTCAGTCTTAAAAAGCCCTAGGTGGAGGTTCCTCGTCTGTTGCACCTCTAGTACCACAATTCACGTGAACGTTCCACATTTTTACATAAAGTACGATTCACTTACACAATACCAACGCAAATTTACGTTAGTTGAGTGAAGCCCGAGTTCTCAGTGTTTACCAGCGTGCTCCACATACATGTAGCATATCAATCGTTTAAACGAAAAGTGTCTTGTGTGCCAGTTGACAAATACGTGCTGACAAAGTATTGTATTTTATTGGAATATCATCAATTATAAGGTATTATAAATAAAAGTGTACGATATCATATTGAGTTATATTAATATCCTGTATTTTTAATTATCGTTGGAACGGCCGTCAGCCTAGATTATTCAACTGCATATGGTTTTATTGCGCGAGGGGAATAGGTTACAATGGGCACACAGTAGGGCGAATGCCCTGCCATCTAACGTTAACGCTCGTTCTATGGAATGCTCCAGTAGGAAACAATATACTGTAGAACTTTATCTAACAATGTATTGAAACTTTTTAAATTCATCAATCCCGTACATTTACAATTTTTATGGATATCAGTAAAAATATACTCATACGAGCTCATAATCGAGTTTTTATTCATCTTTAATTGCTCCATTATCTTATTTACATTATCTTTTCATAATGAACACATCTAAGAGAGTAACTTCAATTTTTGGTAATCTTAAAAAAATTTCAATGTTCAGCTTTGTTTTTATCGGATTTTTTTTCTTCCATCAACATATTGACACTGTTACGAGTAAAAGCGATTGAATTCTCTGTAAACATGCCTTGAACACGTGCACCATCGTTACTTTATCAATACTGTTGTCAGACATGCCGTCATTAGAAATTAGTCAGAATGGTTTCATATATAGATCTCAGATCTATGCAGATAATGCATTTCGATATCCAATGTATAGAAATATCTCATAATAAACACTTGAGACGCGTGGATTAGTAAAGTGAGATGTCCATCAAGTCACAGAATACTCTCTCCCTCTCTGTATTAGTGACATTGTAATTCCATCGCTTCCATAACACGTTCCCTTTTGGTGTAATTTACCTTATGTAAGACAAATGTCGATAGATATTCATCCATGTTAAATCTGTTCTGCCATACAATTATTTTACATTAGTCTTCCAATGTACTACGTTTGTTTCAGCGCGCTTTTCGAATCGCGTAAGACATTAGAACTGACACATAATCGTTTTATGGAGCGAGAAAGAAAATTACTGGGACAATAAAAGTTCAGGCGCTTTCTGTGATGACTATAGGGGCTTTTAAGAATAAGTCTCGAGACTTTAAAGATATTTCTATTGAATTTCACGGAATTTAAAACATTACTGTCAGTTCTTCGTTTAATTCACTCCGATTCGATGAATTATATGGATTTTCTTCAAGTTAATAGTATCTAGAATAATTTTTTGATGTGAAGTGGAGATTATTCGTTTTATCATCAAATTTTCGAGACTTCTTGAGATTTTGATACTTTTAAAAAAAATCATGGTTTATTAAATTTGAATTATTGTTTGAAATCAATTAGAATTTGTAAATGATGCTGTTGCTGAATTCAGGATTTGTAGAACTTATAGGAAATTTTAATAGTGACGCGTCGCTTGGGACTATCATTTTAACAAATTGCGTCTTATTCGTTCAAATGATTTGACCGTGGCCTAACTTAACACCAATGATGATTTGGTTATTCGACATTTAGAATGGAAAACCAAGAAAAAAATAGTCGGATTAATTTATGAGTCTATTTTTTTTAGTAATCAGGAAAATGCTGATAATATTCATGAAATAATCCATTAATACGATGGAAATAACAATAAAAATTAAGAAAGACATGGAAATGAAGAGTGAAAAGAACGTGAACGTCTTTTCAGGTGAACAAGAACGGGCAATGTCAACAGCCAAATTGAAGAAGAGACAGCGGCTAATGAAGAATAATGAAGAGACGCCTGGGATAGTAAAGAATTCGGTTTCACCCAAACCAATTGTTGGAATGGATTATATTGGGGAGATTCCTGTACGCGAGGCATTTGTTGGAATCTTGCGGCAGAAAAAAGAGATTGCTTCTGCTATTGAGAGTATCACAAGTATTCTACCAGGATTTCGGTACTTGAAAAGATGTTCAGGCGATCGACTGCTACTTGCTTTTGTAAAACATTCTGAAGAATCAGATGAAAGTTCTGATGCTTCCTTTGCATCGGCGGACGAACTAAAATCGTTTTTAATTGATAAAAAATTCCGCCTCCTTCTTTTACAAGACGATTTCGACATTGTACAGGTACCTGAAAGAGCTCCACGTACTAAAACACAATTCAAGAGTGCATCAATAGTATGGCCACTAAATTTCCATCCTGATCCTAACATTGAAGCTGTTATGAGTGGAAATTTTTTTAATTCTTCACAATTGAATGTAATAGAAAATTGTATGCGTCTCTGCATCGAAGCAGCGAAGAAAAGTGCAGTTGGTAACGAGTACTGCAATGGTTCAGTAGTGATTTTTAATCCAGATGATGAAGGTGTCGGTAAGATATTAGCTGTTAGCACGTCTCGAGTTAATGAACATCCAATGTGGCATGCTTCGTTGCTGGCCATCGATTTAGTTGCGAGAATAAGGGGTGCTGGAGCTTGGAAACTTGATTCATTAACTGACGTTAATGCGGAGATAAATTCAAACAAGAAGCGAGAATTCAAAACGGCTCCGCTCATCTATCCACAATCACTGAACTCAATGATTATTCCAGAATTTGAGCATTCCGCTGCACTGAAAGTTGCTATTAAATCTGCAGATGAAAAAAATTCTCCATATTTGTGTACAAATTATTGGGTATTTCTTCTACAAGAACCATGCTCATTGTGCGCAATGGCACTGCTACATTCAAGGGTATCCATGATTTTTTATGGCACTCCAAATCATTCTCATGGAGTACTCGGCTCAAAAGCATTACTTCATACTCTCCCTGGTTTGAATCATCGTTACAAAGTTTGGTCAGACATACTTGAGTCTGAATGCAAAATTACAATGGAAAAGCTCATAGAAATTGGGCATTAGCATTATTTAACCAGATATCTAGAAATAAGTGGACCAATGAATAAACCGGAACGATTATCTCATGAAGTGGCTGTATTCAATGTCAACTGAAATTAGAGTTAAATCGTTTGAACGTCATTTACTCTACGTCATTCTGAGATTACCATCATCAGACAAATACATTGGACTTGCCAATGAATGATACAAACAGATGTACAGAAATTTACCTCACTATTTATCAATATACATTTTTCTTGTTTACATTGTCAATAAGAATAAAAATAAATAATGATAATTATCTTCGTTTTTACCTCTAAATTTTCATTATAAACAAAGTTCATATTGTGTATCGTCAGAATGAATACACTCGTCCCATCTCCACGTTGTAGCGACCGTTTAATTTGTTATTGGCATTCAAGTGAACAGCGTATGTGATCGACCCAAGTGATTGACATCAATTGTCCGAGGCATGATGACATTACACATGGGGATTTACTCCACTAATTTATCAAAAATATGTTTGCTCTTGAAGATACATAGGTTTCATCAATTTTTCACTTATTAACCATGACGGAAAAGAATGTATCAAAAGTTTCTAAAATTGGTTTATTTAACGTATAATGAATTTATATTAATTTCATCAACTAAATGATCAATGCAAATCATCTTTTTCTGTTTTCAGATTAAATTGATGTGTATAATTACGGTTAATGAGGTGAAATTGACCAGTTGGATATTTCCAAATTATACCTTGATAGAGAAACCAACGGATTTTTATACGCATGTGTATAGCAGCCCAGTGTCAAGCCTTTGAGTGGTACCAATTGATGTAAAAGTACAAGTTGTCTCTTATTGGTCAGACGCTTGATCTCTCTGACTCCTGAGATACAAAACGCTGCGCCATTACATCTGGGTCTCCATCATCTTTGTCGTCATTTAGACCAATTCAAACTCTCCTCTCCTCACTTTGTTGGTCTCAAACTACTCTTGTGTGGGTCACAAGTGTGTATTATATAGACTTTTGTACTGGCTACTAACAATCAACGTCAGCGTTTTATTCCCATATACAGCAGAGCGCCATTCGTTCGTAACCAGTTGATCGTATAGTTCTGATCTCTGCTTATCACAGCTTCTTATATTCCTGTATTGCTTGGAGACAACGGGGAATATCGTTACTATTATTGTTATTGATATTGTTATCGTGATTATTATCAATTTTTCTCTCTCCAAATATTTTAAGACACGACTCATTAGCTTTCGAACTGCAATCGGTTCGTCATTGTCCGACAGAGTATAGTCTTCTACAGAATCAATTTTCTTTTTTGTGCCATTTATTCTTGGAGATTGGAAGAATCGTGGCTCTCAGTCGTTTGTTGGACAACACGGAAATAAGAAGGGGAGGATATTGAGTCTTCCGGTTAGTTCGAATGGCACAGTTCTACTGGCTCTTATTATTTGAGAGTCATCATTGAGCCTAGCACTACCGATTTCTTCAGAGATCTATAATACTCAAATTTAAAATTGTTTCATTATTATCGCCGATTACTAGTTAATTAACCGAGAAAAACGAAAAAAATAAATAAATAAAAATATATTTTAGTTGCTGGCGGAGGCTTAATCTGTTGGCGAAATATTGGAGTGATTCAACACGTTTGTGAAGAAATTATTCGCTTCTCAGGATTGTTAATTTTTCATTTACCCACCATGGAACGAAGAATTTTGAAAATGTGGTGACTACGTGGCATGAGAAGGCCTAAGACGCCAACCAAGACACTAAATAGTGTGTGAGCCATAGTCTATAGAAGAATAAAATCATTTTAGAACAAAATACAAATAAAAAATAATCTTGAGGTGAGAAAGAGTGAGAATAAATCTTGAGTTTTCATAAATATTTAATTTTTTCAACGAAGGAATTAAACAGAGGCACTCCCCTACTTGTGAGTATACAATTAGTGAAAGGGACCACGTGAAAAGATAATAATAGCGCTATCAATTGACAGTTTCGTCGTTTGAGGGAAAAAATTGAGAGAATATCCAAGACATTCTAGAGTACGCGCTGAATAAATTTTGAAAATTGGACGTGCTTGAGTTTTCATGAACTTTTTTTGAAAATTATAACAAACGAGAAGAATAAAGAATCACACAGAATCAAATAAAACAAGAGGGAGCCTCATTTCATTAGAACTAATCATAGCTGAGATCAATCACGGCAAGATGCCTTTAAGCCGAGGCATTGCAATGGTGTTCAAAGAAGCTTTCGTTGTTTTCTCACGTTTTCTATCATTGAAATCCCGGGGTTGCGCATTATTGGAAACACATCGACAGCGCGAAACCACCGGAATTAAGAAATTGTATAACAGTTTCTTTGTCATGTTTTAAGGACTATTCCAAACAAGGGAGCCACGTAGCGATCGCTTGATACTTTCTCCGATGTGTTAGAAAAACAGAGAAAAAAATACAAAAATATATCGAAATCTGAGTTTTTTGAATTCCTTGAACTTTTTGTTTGAACTGAATTTTTACGAAACGGAGGAATAATACTATAAGCGCACGTACGTGTGTTATGCCCTTGTCCTCAAAGGACTTTACAAATTTTGGCATTGATCTTCATTAGATAAAACAAGAAGATAGAAATTTGCTTAGAAATTTTTTTCATCAGTCATTGATCGAAGCTCTAGAAAAGCACAGAGAATTCCAGAGTAAGACGGAGTAAAAATTTAACAAAATTTATTCTCACAAAAATAACCAGATACAATTGAAAAAGTCAGAAAAAGTAAGTAAAGAGCAATCATCGATCACGGACTTTGGATTGGTTTCAATACTACTGCAACATTTATTTTTCGCACAATTCTCGATTAAATTGCATGCTTATAATTTACTGAATTCGAAAGAGAAATTGGAATTACTGAAAAATAAGAAAGAGCGAAAAGAAAAGAACATGTGAAATGATAAAGAATTGATAGAGAGAAATTGTTAAAACAAGAGAAGAAAAGAAACAAAAAATACAGGATTGTTTGTTCTGAATTGATTCGAATGGAATTACAAGTTATGATGGAAGCAAGCACAGAGACACTGAATGGAACAATGTGGCTGGGTCACTCGCCATCTCCACCCTACCAAAGATTATCACCGTCTCTTAGACATGAAGGACGCGACATCATAACAGCTCAACAAGTAATATGTTAATATATTAATATCAATTAAAGACATGTCACAACGAATTATCAATAATTCATTTCTCAATATTTTTTTTTATGAAACAGGTATCAGTGGGTTATCATGTATCAGACAGTGGAATTCTCTGGCACGATAAACGTGAATCACCAAAGAATTTACCTAATTCCACTGATCATCAGTTACACACAAACGGTGGATCACGTGAAAATTCACCAACGTCAGAGCAGACCTTTCATCAATCATCAAATGGCCTGAAGCGCCGTTCTGCGGAGATAAATCAGTCAATCGGTGAATTGGAACGAAAACATACACGAAGAGATGGTACATTTTTTTTCAAATATTGTATTCGATATTTCAATAAACAATTATTATTTGAATTGATTGAGTATGAAGGTCGATAGTGAGAGTTTCCGTTGAATTATCAACGACATTAGCTTGAGCTTTGGCGAGTACGACAGGTCAATTGTTAATTTCCGGAAGGATAATCGCATGACTAACGTTGTGAAAGAAGACAAATGGAATTTTTCCTCTACCTACATACTCATGAATTTAAAAATTCTCAGGAATGAAGATTTTTAGATATACATAATTATACTTGGATAAAGTTTCTAATTTTTTTTTGTCGTTAGGATCAATTGGAAGCAATGGTTCAGCACAATGGTCTTCGAGACAAGTTGAAGAACTTGCTGAACATTTGGTGGCGGATTTTGATGGTTCTTTATCTGCCCTGGCAGCTAATGACCTCGCCAATGCCGTAGCATCTTATAACATGAGGTGAGTAATTAAGTTCGATGATCAGGTGAGAACGTTAAAAAATCATTCCTCGACATCTTATAAACATAAACATTGGAGAAAAATTGTAACACATTGATCACGTTAACTGGGTGGCATTCAAAATAATTTCCGAAACATGATAAGTTGAAAAAGTAATAAATCACTCATGATGTACATATGCAAATAACTTGGGGAAGAGCGATGAGCTACTTTAATATCCGGTTTACGTTGGTTATTGTGCCAATTTGTTGGAACGTCAGTACATACCGTAGGAGGAGGCGAATCTGACTGACATTCTACACCTCATCCCTCAATAGGGAGGGATTTTTACTAGAGTAGAACAAGCTGAGCACGCGCGTATTATCTTTCTTCATTGAAGCATTTAAATTCTTCAAATTTCCTTTTAACGCAATAAAAGAGTTATGTTATACGTTAAGCCGAGGTAAAGATTGAACGATCACATGACGAAGCAAACTATAGATTGAATAACAGATTTTTTTGTCTCTATTAGTTATAAATAGCGTCAACGTATATCTGTAAATTCAGGGTTGTTTCAGTGAGGCCTTACTGGCATTACCCTCGCTGACTGTCTTCAAGCAAGAAGCCCCCTCCCCGGAAAATCAAGCCAACAATGCAAAGTGAGTCATTACCATATTTTCCATCGAAATTACTTTCATGAATGAAGAATAATGGGCTTTGTTATCTCATCAATGAGAAAGATAGAACAGATACCCAAACGTTATTCAATGAAAAACAAGAAGTTGTTTCGTATAATCTAAGAATTGATAATTCCATCATGCTAGTGACGTACTCATAAAGATGCATAGAAAAATTATGAAAGCTATCACGACCTAGTAGACTGATTTTGTCTCTTATCGCGGAAAAAAGATATCGAACAATATTATACAGCCGTCTCGGTGTCACAATCCTTGGATTTTCGACGTTCTCCGATCATACATCTTTCACTATCGAATGTATCTGCTTACTAGCTTTATTTATCCGCTGTAATTTTCCGCATTCATCATTAACTGGAGGATAATGAAGAGCCCAATTGATTCTAGTGGTTCATCATCCTCATCATCAATATTTTTTAATCTCTTGTAATTATTCATTGCAATATAAATCATTGTACGCTTCTTTTATTCAAAAACGTAGTGTAATTCCAGAATTTCATTCCCGTTTGTATTATTCTACAGCCTGAATCACGGCTCACAAAGAACTCTCAGTGGTCAACAGAATAATGAGAGGATTGGTCTACCCGTTGAACCAGATAGCAACAATAACAGCAATACTGTCAACAATAGTACGACAACCACCACAACAACTACAACTACTGCAAACAATAATAATGGTGCGAATAATCCATGTAACAGTATACGTAATAATACAAATGGAGATAGAGGACAATCTGCAACTACAAGTCTTCATCAACTCTTGTACTCTAGCAATGAGGATTACCCGCCGGTTTCCTCATCAGGAAATCAAGTTTCATCTTCACAGCAGGGAAACGAATTCAATGAGGATAGTCGGTAATTATTATCTGATTTATGCTCAAAAATTATTTTATCATTAATCAAATAATCATTGAGGGCATAATATTTGAACACGCAGATTTCAGTATGTTTTGGCAGCAGCTACCAGTATTGCAACGAAGTTGAATGAAGAGACATTAACATATTTGAATCAAGGACAGTCCTATGAGATTAAATTAAAAAAGCTCGGTGATCTCTCAGGTTTTCGTGGAAAAATACTCAAAGTAGGATACTTTTGTCTCTAATTTTTTTAAATCAATATTTTCCCATGCAAATTTAATGGGTTTTGTCCAATTACAGTCGAGCATACGTATATGCTTTCATGAGAGGAGACTCCAATATACAGAGAAGGAGCAGATGTTGGCCTGGCAGAAGACGCGCCCTGGTGAACGACTTCTCGAGGTCGATGTACCATTGAGTTATGGAATGATGGATGTTTCTGAAACATCCTCATATAAAAACAGTGTCGAATTCATGTGGGATCCAACGAAGGAAGTTGGCGTTTATATCAAAGTAATTTTCCACTTTCATTAATGACGAATGCAAATGATTTTTTTTGTTAGAGATGAATGATTCACTGTTGATTTTTCAGGTCAATTGTATAAGTACAGAATTCACACCAAAAAAACATGGCGGTGAGAAAGGTGTACCGTTCAGAATTCATGTCGAAACTAAACTCCCCGGTGGACAACGTCTGCATGCAGCTTCTTGTCAAATCAAAGTTTTTAAACTGAAAGGAGCTGATCGTAAACATAAACAGGATCGTGATAAAATTCTTCGTAGGCCACCACCTGAACAGGACAAATATCAACCGAGTTATGATTGCACAGTCCTCTCGGACGTAAGTAATTTAAAATGATTAAAGCAAAAGTACAATATTCTAGACACAAAAGAATGCAGCTACAATTCATACTCCATAGATCCCACTGGAGTCATTGACGCCGGCAAGCCCAGAATCACAAAACGAGGAGAGTCCATACACTCAAACCGATGCTTTGTAAGTCGTGTCAATAATTTTAAAATGCCCAAACTAATTTAGTGAAATATTAAAACATTCACAATTCATATAATCTATCATTCTGAACGGCAATTGTTGAACTAAGTTAATATTTAAAAAAAACAATTTGTATTTTTGGTACATCCTTCTTTGCATTTTTCTTAATGATTCTGAAATGAGGATAAGGGATGTGAGAATTGCTAACACGCAAGTGGTCAAATAAATGCACGCAACATCGTCATTTGTGCCCTCACAACTTCACTACTCTCTGATCCAGTTCATAACCGGTTAAGTCCGTGAAAATAAAAGAATCATGTACATATATACGTACACTCATTGGCCTCAGTTTCTGGTGGGGATTAGAATAGAATGAAAAGCAGTGTGAGAGATAGACAATGCATGAAAGCAAAGTGTTTGCAGTCTCGCCGGCACTCGTAGAGTCGTGAGTGTGTAAATACGTAGTAGTGTGAGAAGGTGTGCCAATTGTACTGTAGGGTATATCGCGTATTCGATCGTGATTCGTCGAGGCCTATATATACATATATATATACACATAGGAAACGTTGAAGATCAACAGCGAAAACCGGCTCAAACTGGCACAAGCCAGAAGTTGAAATATTGAAACTCAACACGACAGTGCACAAATTTAACGTATGGAATAGGCGTTGACTATGTGCTTACCTCATGTCTCGAAAGTAGTTCTAGGGAAATGAAAATAATTATTAACGAGTAATATAGTACGCTGTATGAGGTCCGGTTAATTTCAGTTTTATATTACTATATTGTTTTTTGAGTGATATTTCGGAGTAGGGCAACCTGGAAGAGACTGGCTTATACTTGTATTTTAATACAATCGTGTTCCGCCAGTACAAACTGAATGTGTTCAAAATAAAGAAAGATAGTTTTTTTTATCGTACGGTGACTTGACGCGGAAAGCCAGTACCCGCTTGTACTTCGAAGGAACCGGCTGCAGTGTAACTGAACGATTCGAACAATAATTTGAGATATAATTTATAAAAATTCGATATTTTCTCTATTCTCTATTTAATTCATTTTCCTTATGAAAATGTTAATTTGCTATTTTCAGTAGAAAATAGAATTTTATCAGTGATTCAAGAAATTGCCGACATGATTTACCGTTAGTGTTGTAACGTATAGTGACTCCATTTCCTCCTCAGTCTGAAATTCAATGAAATTTTTCAGTTCAGATACATTTTGAATTACACAAACCATGCATAATTAATTACATTTGTGTTTTGGAAAAACTTATAACTTATCGTTTGAAAGACATCATCTGTGAATTCATTGAAATTAAAAATCTAACAGCGGGAATGGTTTGTCTCATAGTAACGGTCATTACCCTTGTGGAGCAAAAGCACCAGCAGCGTTTGTTTCTTGAGAGTTCGATTGAATTAATTAGAAACCCAATGGAAATCACCGTTGACAATGTAACAGCGAGCAATCAGAATTTAAACGTTAAAATGTCGAATGACAAGGAAGAATTACATCCAGACCGTGCTCGTTTCCTAAGATGACGAGCAGCCAGATCATCGGTGTGCCGATGCTTCTTAAGAATTGTTCATGATTGATTGTTTTCTCCCAGATAACGATCTGAAGGTCTAAAAATTAATTGCCCTTCACGGTTCCTTGTTCTTACGACATATTGTTTTCAAAATACGACTAAAATATCACTTTGACGTTATTTTATTGAGTTGAATGAAAGAAAATTTGATTTAAAATCAACAAGGAAATGTCACGTAGTAAACCCGGTTGGTTTTTCATTGGCCATCATAAACTGCCAATGCTCCTGGTATATGAGATAAGCATCGGTCAGTGTGGTTCTGTCGGAATCAAAATAGTAGCACGCTTCTTGAATACACGGAATTATCAACGAACGTTGGCGGAACTGGGTGAATCTGGTCGTAAGCAACTGGCTAATCTAGTTATATCCAGAAGACGTTACACTGTTAAACGTCTCGGAAATTCACGAGATAACTATAATGGAAATATATTTGAAAAAATTATGAAACTGAGAGAAAATAATACGTAAGGATAATAATGTTTAATGTCCCTTGCGTAATACTTATAATGAAGATTGTCATTTGAAAAATGATCCTTCATCCTTATTATTTGCTCTATTTCAGTTCACCGCAGAGCCTGAATAATGTTGGTGGTACATCACCATCATTGGTAGTAGTACCAGTTGCATTATCAGTTGCAACACCTTGTACAGTACCAATTAGTGGCTTGGATCAAACGGTAAAAGAAGATACCAATGGATCATCTATGACAGTTAATGGATTGACATCATCAGCTGCTATTCTGCCAGATCAAACACCATGCCATGATTTAAATACACCCAGCAGACAACTGGAACTATCGAATGATGCCAATGCTGTACAAACATCTGCCTGGTTACGTGCCAGTAGATTTCAAGCATTTGAGTCAACATTCTCTAGCTTCTCAGCTGCTGATATATTGAGATTATCACGCGACGATTTAATACAGATATGTGGTCTTGCTGATGGAATAAGATTGTTCAATGCGTTGCATTCAAAAGCACCTACGCCAAAATTAACACTTTATTTTGCTATTGAAGGAAATGCAAATTCATTATGGCGTGTTGTTTATCTTGAAAATTTGACGAGTAGCACACTGGCAAGCAGATTACTGGCTACTTTCAATTTACCAAATGATCGTCTACATTCCGTTCTACTCCAAGGACCACAAGGAATTCATGTACTAGTATCCAATGAACTTGTTGCTAATATGAAGGATGAGAGTATGTATTTGGTTGAAACTATAAGAGGTAATTCAATTAGCATTCAATGATTTTGTTTTCATTATGTATTTATTCTATATTATTCTTCTCATTCCTATTATTCATGCAATAATTTTCTTATTTCACTTTTTGTACAGATTCACCGAGTGACCGCTACAAACTCCTCCTCAAACCGTCTTCCCGTTAACGTAAAGTGAGGCCAATGTCATTTAAAAAGATCCAATGAATCTATATGCATGTGGCCACTGATGATATTGGCTTAATTATGCCAACAAATGATGAGAATTTTTTTTTCTATTATTTCTATTGAGAAACTCACGCGATTTGAATGAAAATTATCTCTCATTTGCAACACCAATCTTCTAATCGTAGTATAGATTAGAACACAAGGAATAAAATAAGGAAATAATGAAGAAAAAGATTATTATGGAGTGACTGATTGACAGTGATGATACGAACCAATTACGATTGATTAGAATGTTTTCTTTTTGAAAGGAAAAGAGCGAGAGAGGCCATACTGTTTATACACATGTGCGACGTTTGTTATTGTCAAAATTTTTGGTGATCGGTGAATTCGTCCCATGCAAACTCATCCCATGACTCATCCCACGATCAAATCGTCTCATCGCAAAATCGTCCCATGTAAAATTATCCCAAGACAAATTTATCTTCATATTATTATTGTTATATTTTTCAAGACAAATTTATTTACTAATAGTATTGGGACGATTTTGTTATTGGGATGAATGTGTTTGCGGATGAGTTTATTTGGGATGATTTTCCTGGCATGAGTTTGTTGCTGATCTGTTTACTGGGACGATTTCACCTAGAACCAAGTTTTTTGCTCTATAGATATCTTAATGTAACTGAGGAACATACTCATTAAATTTAGTTTTCCTTTCTTTCGTTTTCCGATTTCTCTTCTTATTCTTTCTCGTTATTCTGTTATACTTCTAGTTGAGTAAGAATTCTGAATGATTTTTTTCTGTATTGGGTATTCCAATGACAAGGAAAAGGCTGGAACTTCTAGAAATTTATTATACACAATTTCATTCTCAAATCTAAGTAGAGTGAAAATCTTTTCTTTTATAGTAACGTTCGAAAAGAGAAAATGAATATCGAAAATTATGAATGTTTCAAGTGTCTTGAAGATTTGTAATATTAATTCTCATTCCTAGCTCTTCTACCACCGTACTAAAAAAATACAAATAATTGTATCCCCATTATACATGGTTAGATTTAAATCAATGTTAGGAGTGCCTTGAGTATATTGATAGTTATTTTTCGGCAATTTTTGAAAAACGCCGTTTATGGGTACAAAATATATATTATGTTATCATAGTTATTCACTACCTTGAGATGTTAATGACAAGATCATAGATAAATGAGATGTTTAACATTTTACCCACGTATTGTTTTTTAATTTCCAATAATAATAATGCTCCACTTCCACTCCTGCTGTTGCGAAATTCACTTGAAAAGATGAGGAGAATGTGAGGAATGAAGGGTATGAGAAGGATTGATGAAAAGAGGAGAGCATGAACAAATTTTTTCATGAATGAATAAGTTACTCTGCAAAAGGAAATCACAAAAATATGTTTTTTTTTGAATCTCAGATCCTTTTCCCCCTTTAATGAGATCAAAAGAATTGTTGAATTTCATTACTAATTTTTCGGTGTGAAAACTCATGCAGATTTTCTTTCATGTTGTTTTAATTGAGCTCAGTGAATTGACGTTGCTTGCACCAGCCGTTTTCACGGATTGTAGGCAGTGAGACAGTAACAGAGAGAGAATTAGTTAGCTTCTTTTCTTCTCTTTTTATATGGTATTATGCTATTTACAAGATTCATATTATATACATGTATAAAAGTTAACGTGAATGATCCACATCATCCTTTTAAAATTTATCATCCAAAAATGTCAAATGCAAATACATATATTTGAATATTCTAATGGCACGAAAAGTTTATTAGGAAAATCAATGAGCACTTAGCCACGAGCTCGTCTTAAAGGGTTACCCTGGCGGATTTTATGATAGTGTTTCATAAAATAGTTTTTTCGTTTTCGTTTTTTTAAAAATTAGCATAATTAGTTTCTTATAAAATTTAGCCATGACAATGACGATTGAGTTTTTCCGATTGTATTACTGACTGCCATGCAAATTTTTCAAAGATATTCGCAAAATTTTACCAGATGCGTTTCTGGGGATTTCGTCTATGAAAGTAACACCTCCTGTGAGAACAAATAATTCCATTGAAATATGAATTTTTAAAACATTCGTTAATTCACCAAAATTGAAAATGACCTTTAAGTTCCTTGAACTCTGAGACTTTTCCTGTGACAAAATTTTGTATATTTTTTTCTGTTGTCACGTGATTCTTCTTAAGGACCACAAATGCTTTGGGAACTTCTCCATCTCTCGTATCAGGAACACCAACAACAGCCGCATCAGCGATGTCAGGATGTGTTCTCAAAATGCCTTCCAATTCAGCGGGTGGGACCTGTAAGTGATTGGTGACGATGAGAGGGCTAATTATAGAAAAGAAGAATATGTTTTTCGTATCCCAATATATTCACATGTCGAATGAGACTTCATCACTAAATGTTGATATTACCTGGTAGCCTTTAACTTTAATAAGTTCTTTCAGTCTGTCGGTTATGAGGAATGAAAAATCATCATCGAAATAAGCGATATCACCAGTTTTTAACCAGTCGTCATGTAATATTTCGTTTGTCGCCTCCTCATTATTCAAATAGCCTTTCATGATATGCGGTCCCCTTATCCAAATTTCCCCGGTCTGTCCGGGAGTTAGGATATCTTGTCCTGTCGTTGGATCAACTAATCTAGCTTCACTTTTTGTAATTGGATACCCAATACTTGAATATTTTTCGTTCTGCTCTTGCATAAAGCCAATTCCTGAACATTCTGTCAAGCCATATCCTAAGAAACAGGAAAACATTATTTCCATTCTTCTTTATCATATTGAGTATTTTTTAGTAAATAAATCGGAACCAAAACTTCTGATGAAGATCCTCACCCGGAACGAAAAATGAAGAATGGAACATACCTTGTAAAAATGGCAGTGTTATACTATTCATATTCAACTTGTTATGGATTCTTTCTACGTCTGTTGCGGTGAGTGGTGCAGCACCACTGAAAATGCCACGTATAGTCTTAAAATGTTCCTTATTCACCATAGATGATGCTCCAAGAAATAGTACTATTGATGGAACGCAGTACAATAAGGTACACTAAAAACATAAATTCAAATACAAAAATTATGCTAGCTTTTATCAACTATATTTCTATCAGAGCATAGTGGAACGGAGTTAAGGTGCTATGAATTTTGTGGGTTCTCTTTTGAATCATCCATCCAACATTCAATAAAGTGGTCTCGAAAATCGTCGGAGGATCCTTTTTTTAGCGGGCTATGTTATGCTAACTTACTTGATGTTTTCTTAATACATTAATGTAACTTTCCGCTGTGAAATTAGGGAGAGTGATCAATTTAGCACCCTCAACCAGTCTTGGTAGCATGACTATATTCATTCCATAAATATGGAATAGAGGCAGAACTACTGGTACAACATCCTGGAAACCTGAAAGAAATAACGTAAAACGATATCTGTTAATATACATATTCACCGTTTCAGTAGGCGATTTTAACAATCGAAAAGATGAACCGTTTTTTCTGGGATTTCCTATTCAGCGGCAGTGTAGGAGAAGTAAATAACATATTTTCATATTTAAAGTCCCAGAAAAGTGATCCCAGAATGATTGATATATCACGCTTCATAATGTACATTGTACTTGAGGTCGAAAAGTGACAGACATTCAATGGCCTCGACTGGATGATAATTCCTCTATGTCATGCATTATTTACAATTGACTATTATGCATTACTTCGTTTGAATTAGAGTGAATAGACAAGGAAATTTATAATTATGTAGAATAGAGAATATGTGCTCGGAAATTAAAATTTACATGAATACAATAATCAACTACGATATGATTCCAATTGTGAAGTAGCAGGAAGAGAAGGATTCCCGGATATTCTAATTACGTGAAAAAAAATCACGAATTATTAGGTTTGAGACAATCTGCCCAGGACACTTTTATAAGGACATAATTGTTCGATATTTAGAAAAAACATCGATTAATTACCTGGACCTATCAAATCTGTGCTATTATTTGACATCACCATGTTAGCAATAAGGTTTTGATGTGTTAACATAACACCCTTGGGTAAGCCAGTCGTCCCACTTGAATACGGTAAAATACAAAGGTCATCAGGACTTCGAATACGCTCAGGTACTCGTGGTAGTGTTTTCCCTCTCGTCAGTAAATCCTAAAATGTGAATCAAGAGCCATTCTTCTATTTAAATGCTGCAGAAGAAAAAGACTATTTCACAAACGAGGAAGGAGAAAAAATAATATTACTCTGAATGATATTGTCCCCTCGGACAAAGTCCCCGGTGCATCTTCAACGACAATGATTGGTGCATTTTGTGGGAGCGTTGTTTTTCCCGCTATCAAGACATTCGTCGCAGACGTAGACGTAATGATAGCTTTGGCCCCGGAGAGTCTCAATTGTCTCGAAATTTCGTCTGTAATTACGAGTTTCAATTATGAGGCGCAGAATTATCGACCTAGATAACGATACTATAAAAATTCATTCTGTAGCCTGTTCAAAGTTCATTTACACAAAATACCCCGGATATTGGATAATCCCAATAGCATATTCAATGTTACTCGTGGGAGAAAGGTCAATGACGAATCTCTTTCGTTCAATGATCATCGAAATTCTAATACCAACAACGATCATACAATTTTCGTTGAAAACGAACATGAATTCTTCATTATTCACTCCGATCTTCATCTTCAGAAATTGAGAGAGCAAAGTACACTCATTAAATCCGTAGAATCTTCGTAAATAACTGTTTTTTGTCATTTTTCAAATTAATATATAAAGGTCATTGTTGACCAAAGATATTTTTGTTTTGTGAAGAAGGTCATCGTTCGTCCATATCAATCATTCATACCCCATTATTATTATCTTTGTATTTACAAAAAATATCATTAATGGGCTTATTGCATTTTATAAATAAAAACATCTGGAATGTTTTTCTTGCAAACGCTTTGGCGGGAATATACATATAATTAGTAATTAGCCTGACTTTGCTTTTCATTGCTCACCAATTGTGTATATCGGATTGACTGTAGTAACTACAAGTCCAGCTTCCAAAATTCCTAGGAAGGAAATTGGGGACTCCGGTAAATTTGGAAGAACCAACGCTACGACATCGCCATCTTTGAGTCCCATATTTCTTAAGCTCCTCGCAACGTAATTCGAATTGTCTCTTGCCTCTGCGTATGTGTACTTCCGACCGGTTATTCCGCATTCCTTATCAGGAATAAAGATTAAAGCAAGCTTCGAATATCTCGAAGTAATGTGATGAAATTACCTAATTGAAGAGAAATATTCTAAAATTCACATACCACAGCTATTGAGTTAGGCCACTGGTCAATATTTTGCCATACAAATTCAGGCACTGTAAGCGATGGGATATCAATGTCACCGTGCGGCGATGGGAAAATACGCTCTCCATTATTACCCTCAATAATTTTACACTTTGCCGCTAAAGAGACCTGTCTAACTGTACCGTTGAAAGCTTTTGTCCCATTTTTCAGCGTTAAAGTCATGCGTTGAATACCACGTAGAATCGATTCCATATTTCTATAATTTTTTTTAGAAATTCAATCTGCAATTGTTTATCTGAAAATTTAATTTAAAAACTGCCTTAGGTTCCTTTCAGTATTTACTCAAATGTTCCTCATTCAATTTTATCTCTGGAGATAAAAAGAGAAAGAAACTGTAACAGAATCTATGCCAATGATCCAATGAAGATTTTAATTTGAGGAAATCGTGATCAATCGAGCGCTCATAATCTATTGTAATGATTCATTTCTCTTGCCATGATGTATCACTTCGTGAATCGATAATCGCCATCGTATCAGATATATAAAACGAGGCTCTTTAAATTTAGTATTATGCAGGAACGTCTTTATTGCAGTTAACTGACAAGTCTTATCAATTATCATACTTATGATAGTATGATTTTTCCGCTGAGAAGTTAAATTATTTCTAGAATGAATCGAACATTGTCAAAAAATTATTATTTGAAATTAAAAAAAAAGGAAATATCTTACAAATTTCAGTTGAATTCAAATATCATGAAGTTTATGTTTTGAAAATTCATTTGATAAGGAGATAGTTGAATGAAATTTGAACTTTGATCCCGAGCTATTCGTAAAATCATCCAGTTATGATTTTGCAAACACATTTGAGGCGGATTATTGTGTGAATTGATGAAATTTCAGGCATTCTACGAAAATTCTACAAGCTATTAATTTTAACTTTCGATTAATGGAGAATTCAAGTTTATATGTCATTTTATTTTCCATTAGAATTTAGGAATTCAAACTCTTGAAATTTCTATGCTCATTGAAGCTCTCATGAAAAATGAAATTTTAAACATAATTCTGTTTTCTAAGTTAATCTTATTCTACATTCAAAACATTACAAAGTCCATCCACGACGACAATTAAAAAAAATAAATTTCATTTCAAACATTTGAAGTGGAGTCGATAGTTAATTAGTTTATTTTTCTTGTTTTTCTTCAATTTATCGTCTGCAGTCCCGCTATTTATCCCAAAGCTTACACAGAATGCATTAATTTTGTGTTTGTCAACAAATAATATGTTCTTCTTGAAATTCACGTAATTGATATGAGCGAATAAATAACGACAATGAACACAAATTAAATCTACATTCCGTATGCATCAATGAATTTGTTATGTTCATTTCCTCCAGTCTGATCACAGTCTTGACATCAGTCTCTTTCCACGCGGTCAGTTGGTGTCACACAAGTGTCATTCCAGTAATTCGCATTGAAAAACCGTCGTCTGGCTGATAACATCAATCCTAGTTATTTTTTCTACTATGAAATATCAATTTTAATAAAAATAAAAAAAAAAATATCAATTTTAATGTTACATTTCTCATCAATTACAGTTGAACATCGTTGGTTTTATTTTTCTGAACAAAAATGAATTTCTACAATATCTTTATCATTCTCAGAGCAAATGTTATGATTATATGGACTTTGAGTTTGCCGAGTTCATGGAGGAATGTTCCGAATGGTATTGTCTATAGAGAGATATTGGTACTGGACCAGTAAGGCCGTATTTGGATGAATAATCCTCAGGTATATAAAATGAGTGGTTTTTAGGAAGCCTTTCCACTCAAAACAAAAAAAAATCATAAGGAAAAACGGATTAACGATAATCCAGTATAAGAAAAGAAAAAAAAAAGAACTGTAAA